>JAOTRA010000008.1:2185440-2209906 GCA_026260255.1 Pseudolaguvia tuberculata | reverse complement strand
AATTAGTGTAGTTTAATTACTCACATCATATGCAAATATTAATAGACACTGTGGAGGCTTGTACAGTAAAGTATGTGGTTTATTATATGAATGGTGAATATTAAGGTGATATTTTAATATCTAACAGTTAAACTCTCTATAATAAAATAAATACATTGTTAAATGTTGTATGCTTAAATTGTTATGTTGAATACAAATATTTATGTAAACTTGATTGACATATTGTACCCAAAATATTCACTAAAGATAAAAAGAAGAATTTTTAGTTTAGATTTGTTACAACATTACCTAAAGCTCATAAAAGATTACAAAAATATCTTAAATATTTGTGGGATGTGGTGACAGCGGTTGCTAATAAGATTAGGGTTTGATATCAAGGGTTAAATTCCAATGTACACCTGCTGGGCCCTTAAGCAAGGCACTTAACCCCCAATTTAGCAGTTGTATTAAAGAGATACTCTGCACAGAAACATACCCGGCCCGGGAATCGAACTTGGGACTTTCTTGTTGTCAGGCCACCACACCACCTGTATCGATACATAATCAGCTGAATTTTTTCAAGGAAAGCGACTTCCTCCTCCACTCCACTCGACTCCACTAGGAAATAAGGGCATCTTTTTATTTGGTAAATTTTGAGATATGTTTAAATTCCAAGTTTTAAATTGTTATGTTTATTGTATTTCAATATATCATAATAATTATACATAATAATAGTGTATAGTATTTTGAGGCCCTTGCCAAAACACAGCCCTATTATTTTGCTAATGTTACTTTTCTCATTACAGGAGGAAAAACGAGGACAAAGGACAAGTACAGGGTTGTGTACAGTGACCACCAGAGGCTGGAGCTAGAGAAGGAATTCCACTTCAGCCGCTACATCACCATCAGACGGAAGGCTGAGCTTGCTGTAGCTCTTAACCTCTCTGAACGCCAGGTGTGTGTGAGTTTTCACTACATACAGAAAGTGTTTTAATGATTAATGAACACAACCTGTAGTCATAATCCTGTCTGGACTGCCAGTTAAACTACTAAACATGTTTGAGGTTGCACTAGATTCATATTAAAATGTAAACAAAATCATGTTTGTACAGGGCTGATTTAAATTTGGATTAAACCACAAACTTAATGTAGCTACTCCTAAATTAATGAAATATATTTCCTATTATAGCTGTAGAATTTTTTTTATTTATTACATCTTGGCTAAGGTCTAACTATATTAGTTGTCTTTTAATTTTTATTAATTAATAGTTATAGTCTATAGAGTTTTAATTCAGTTTTGGGAAAGTTATGTAGGTGAAGTTTCAGAGTTTAAAAACATTTTTGCCACATAAATGGTAAACTTATATGACTCTTATAAACATACAATTTTCAAATAATTTTAGCATGCACTGAGACCTCCACCCTTTGAGAGTTAATGTGACGACGGTATAATTTTTGCTCATTCGTCTAATCCTTCAAGCACCAATGGTCCTGGAGGCTCAGCGTCTTGCAGAGTTTACTCCTACCTCCTACTCTAATTAAACACTCGAGCTAATCTGGGTCTTGCTAGGTATCACAAGGCAAGTTGGAGCTCAATTTTGCAGGACACTGGTCCTCCAGGGCCAAGACTGGTGAATCCTAGCCTAAAGGAACATGCAAAAACTTGCACATTTTTAGTTTATGTCTAGGCTTTTCAAATATTAACTTTATTGGTTTATTATTCATTTTAGCTGGGCCAGTAAATAACTAATGACCTTCTAAACATAGACCAGACTTTATTTAATCTTCGTTTAATCGAGATGTGGACATGATGTAGGGGATTTTTTTGTACTTATTTATACAAACTGAATTTTTGTTTCTCTTGATATTTTATGTGGAACAGGTAAAAATTTGGTTTCAAAACAGACGTGCCAAAGAGAGAAAGTTGAACAGGAAAAAGATTCAGCAGTCACAGCAGGCCTCCACTACTACATCTAGTTTACCAAATGTTGACATCCATGCGAATGCTGTTATAGTCGCAAGCACCAGCGGCAGCTTGTTGACAGAGACGTTATCTACAGCCATTAAAGAAGAATACTAAAAACTGCAAGATAGCAGAGTGGGAACATGCAACGTGGATGCTAATCTTAAGAAACCAAACGTTTACTCAATACTCTAAGTAATACCACAAAATACACATAGGAAAATTTACCACTACACAAAAAAAGAATTATTTCTTTTTTATTTTAATTTGTTTTCAGTGATAAGGAAAAATTGCCGTCATGATTAAGAAGAAACTTAAGCGTACTAGATATGCAGCTGTTTAAAACCTTTTGCTAATTATTAATCATGTCTCTTTTTTTACACAGATTTTTTAGTATTATTTTTGAAATGTTGCTTGAACTGCATGTGTAAAGTGTTTTCTACTGTGTGCTAAATCAATGAGTCTATTAAATATTTGGAACAAGTAAATAAACAACAAATAAAATATGTGAAACTTTGTATGCCGAATAAAAAGTTAATACTGTAAAACAAAATCTGAAAGCTCTTAATTCATAAAAAAGAGATGGCCTAAGAAGAAGATGGCCTGTTTTATGGCTGTATGTAATGTCATTCCATAATGCTATAGAATAAATAAATGCACGGTTGCCATGTGAAAAAACTTGGCGCTAAACACCTGTGGTGCAGATAACGAGGATATGGAGAAATCTTCCTTGAGAAAAAGAAGTTACTTTGCCCCTTTGGTCATTAAATACAGGGTGTGGCATGGACAAAGTTGCTCACTTCGTTTCATGGTCACATGATTCATCTCGATCAGAGATACAAGATGCATGATACATATTCACATTTGGCTCCAAACAGTGCCACGTCAACAAAATCAACCTTTGCAATGGAATCACAAGATTGATTGTTTTTCATGACACAAACTCAGTGCAAGTGCCAATTTATTTTAAAACTGACAAATGGCGGTACACGTACAGGTATATTGTAAGAAACATTTTGAAAGATAATATTAACATAAAGAAGACAATACTTAAAAATGAACAATATAATGCATAAAATAAATAAAATATTTTCAAAATGTTTAGATTATTTGGCTTGAACTGATATTTTGGTAGAAATGATGGCTTGATGGTTAAGGTGTTGGACTAATACCAGAAAGACCAGTACTAGCACCACCAAGCCTCTACTGTGAGTTCCTGAGCAAGGCCCTTAACCCTAAATTGCTCAGTTGTAGATCACTCTGGATAAAGTGGTGGCGTAGTGGTTAGCAACTCACAACAAAAGATACTGGATTTGATTCCCGGGCCTTGGTTCTTTCTGTGCGGAGTTTGCATGTTCTCTCGTGCTTGTGTGGGTTTACTCTGGGTTCTCCGGTTTCCTCCCATAGTCCAAAAACATTTACATTAGTTTGATTGGTGATTCAAATGCCCATAGGAGTGAATGTGTGTGTAAGTGGTTGTTTGTCTATGTGTGGCCCTGCGATGGACTGGCAATCTCTCCAAGGTGTAACCCTACCTCTCGCCTTATGTGTGCTGGATAAGCTCCAGCAAACCCCTGCGAGCCTGAATTAGGAAATAAGCGATGTTGTATATGTTATTTGTGTATGTGCTTTGTGCTGTGTGTTGCATACATTTAAACACTATTTATTTGTCCAAAGTATTTAATAACAATATCAGAAAAGGACAAATAATAAAAATATACCTATGACGTTTAATTAAATCAACCCATTGATATCACATGAATAGACAACGCAAAGTTACTAATGATTTTGCTAATGATTCGTTGCTAAAGTTTTAACTGAGACCTAAAGACCTATAAAATGCAGAAAATACAATAGAAGACGATTGCACAATTTGGGAGACACTACCATAAATACCCCTTTTTGTATCAAGAAATATCCTGTAAAAATTCATTATTTTATTTCCATGTCCTAGCTGATAGATACTGAAAGATAGTACTGAAGGATTAGTAATCTAGCTTGGAGACAAATGAAAATCATGATTAATGGATTAATGTCATCCTTTTTAATGCTAGTTTTGAGATTTCTCTCTTTAAATCTTTACAATTTAGAAGCAGTTTTAGCCCGGAGAACATTCTAAGTTGATAAAAGATACTTTTAACTAAAGACTTTATCTGATTGTCGAAATTGAACGCTAGTTGATTGTGACAGCTAGTTTTACCTAAATAAGGAATGTAACTGTAATGTCCTCTCATAATTTTGTTGGACCAAAAAGTAATATCTTAGATTTTTTCATTCAGCTTAGGAAAATTTGTAGATAGCCAAACCTCTTCCAGGCAGGCTATCGTGGACTGTAGGTAACACTCTTTTCCAACACTACATAACAAAGAACCATGAAAGAGGGTAAGATATTTATGTGTTTTAATATCTTAAATGGGCCCACAAACCTATTTATAACTGGGTAGGTGGAGCTACAGGTCCTTGGTGGAGAGTCACACCAGCTGTCCAGGCTAATGATGTGACCGAAAAGCTCTTTAAAGTCTCACATGGGCATCTTCAGAAGAGTTGCACTCTTCAACAACCTAGACACTGGAAGGCTCTCCAGACCAGGGGAACATGGGAGGCTGATAACCAAAAACACCTTGAAAGAGATTTAGACCGGTAGGAAGTGAGCCAGTAAATTCTGTGCACAGTCAGCCAATGGTAGGAATTGATCATTCCCATGAACAGTATCATCTTCAATACCAGCTCAACTCCTGACTGATATTCAGTCTTTTGCAGAATTATGTCTTTAATCTGGATGTGAACTATGACTCTCTGTCAGAAACAATATCTGTAAGGATACCAAAGATGTGAAATACATGTTTGAGTGGTGTAAACATAGGAGTTTGGGAGGTCAGGGTGCCGTTGGTGGTGAGCTTACCTTTTAACTAAGCAAAAGCTGAAAGAGCCTCCACTGTACCTCTGATTGTTTGCCTCTGAAATGGAGGGTTAGAGGGTCGGACATGTTTGACTATAGTTGTGCCTATAAAATTAAATGCCTATAAAATGTTGCAAAACATAGGAACCTTTCGGGGTAAGGTCTGTGACAGCCTTCATTTTCAATTTTTCCATTGGTCATCCCAAGAGAGCTTATGTGATAGCCCAGAAACTTGACTTGATAACAATGGAACTCACAGTTCTCCAGGCACTGGAGTCATTATTCAGTGCATTTAATAATGACTTTTCACTGATCATTGAATCTGATTTTTGTTTTCCTTACAGATATAGAATCACTATTTACAGGAAGGATTTGGAAAACAGAAAAGCAGTTTAAAGTTTGGTAATGCATCAAACATTAACTATGCGGAAGCAATAAAGATCTGCTTTGGAAGAGGTGATAATGGGCTGTAAAGATAATATTCTCTGCTATTCTGATCCTTTTGACCTTAGACCCTATTTTCTGAATTTGTCAGTCCCTTTAATGAATTACAGATTAATTTAAAACATCTTCAAAGAAGGTGACCACAAACAACGTTTTTATGATATATGTTTTGTGGTTGTACTTAATTAAAGATAAACTATGTTGCCAAACGTTTGTGGACACCTGACCAAATCTGGTTCCTCTCCAAAATGTTCTAAGCACACCCTTGTCCACAATTTCTTATATAAAAATACATCATTCCTTCACTGAAGCCCAAACACTGTTCCAACATGAGATTAACCCTGTGCACAAAGCCCATTGAAGACTTCCATTGAAACATGGTGTGTTATTTTTAGAAAGAACTTGTAGATGAATGAAAAGACTCTAAATTGAAATCATTTAAATGCAATACACACAATACACAATTTCCACTCTAAATTGTAGTGGAAAGTCTTAGTAGATGAGAAAAATAGAAACAAACTTTTTCGCAAAATAGTATTTAATATGGTCTTTATTTTATTTTTTATTATTAAAGGGGCTAATGTTGAAACTCTTTTAGCTACAATTGCTTTACATATGCACAGTCAGTTTAGTTGTGTGAAATCCCCACCTCTGTATGCTTCCTGTTAACGTATTAAATAAATAATGGAAAGTTAATTCATTCTCTGTCATTTCATAACCTTAGATTTCCTTCCCTACATCAAGCTTGGCCTTGGTCATTATCTGCTATGCGGCTTGTTATCAGTAATAAAAAAATCCTTGATGCATATTTATCCTTTGTTGTCCTGTGTTTTGTTTGTTGCCATTTTCACCCAGAAACAGAATATACGTCAAGCTGTAAAAGGTTTCTGAACAGATTAAGTCAAACTTATTACATTTATTTATTAATTTTACAATATTTTCTCCATTCAGTTAGCCTTATGTCTCTGATATACTGCACTGCCTGTCTGATATGTTGAAGAAAGAAAGTTGTTGCATTTATACCTTGCATATATACAGTATGTCACAAAAGTGAGTACACCCCTTATATTTTATGTAAGTATTTATTATATTTTTTTTATGTGAAAACACAAATGAAACTCACAACTACAATGTAAAGTAGTGAATGTATAGCTTGTGTAACAGTGTAAATTTGCTGTCCTGTCACACAAAAAAACCCAAACACACAATAATTAGTGTCTAAACACCTGGCAACAAAAGTGGTTATGTCCACTTTTGGATATTCCTAAGAGGAAATGTCCAAATGTGTCCAAGTATTTTCCCTCCCTGTTGTCAAGAAATTATTTTGTGTTACAAGGTCTCAGATGTGCAGATGAGCAGTTGTGTTAAATTTGGTGCTCTCATTCTCCCATATTAGTCAATGAAAGTTCAGGATGGCACCTCATGGCAAAGAACTCTGACAAAAAAAAGAATTGAACGATGGCCTAGGCTACAGGAAGATTGCCAAGACCCTGAAACTGAGCCATAGCACAGAGGCCAATATCATACAGCAATTTAACAGGACACTCAGAACAGGCCTTGCCATGGTTGACCAAAGAATTTGAGTGCATGTGCTCAGAGTCATTTTGGGAAAGAGACGTATGAGTGCTGCTAGCATTGCTGCAGAAGTTGAAAGAGTAGGGAGGTCAGTCTATCAGTTTCATTTATTTAGAGTTTTCACACAATACAATGATGTTTGCAGATGATATTGGATGGAAGAAAAGAGGTAGACCAATTAGGAGGTTTATAGATGTGGTGAGGGGAAACATGCAGGTAGTTGGGGTGAAAGAGGCAGATGTAGAAGACAGGGTAGTGTGGAGAAGAACTATAAGCTGCAGCGACCCCTAACAGGAGCAGTCGAAAGGTGAAGCAGAAGATATAATAAATAATGTACTCACTTCTGTGACATACTGTACATATATATTTTTTTAACTTAATAGAAAAAATGGCACTTCTCTCAAGGAAAAAAGGGCAGGTGCTCATGTCCATGTGCCTGTTTGTATGACTATGTATGTGAGATATAAAATTACAATTCGATTTATTTTCCAAACATTGCAAAGGCAGATTCTTTATTTGGGATCATGTAGAAATGATACATTGCTCATGTTATACATCTACTAAAACAAACCTTATAATGTTCTAATGACCGTGTTTGAATCTGTTTATGGGTGTAGTTTGCATATTCTTCTTTGTGCTTGTGTGTGTTTACTCTGGTTTATTACCACAGTCTAGAAACATGTACGTTAGTAATTCTAAATGGCCCATAAGAGTGAGGCCCTGGAATGGACTGGTGACCTGCCCAGGGTGTACCCTCCTGCCTTTCAACATTTAGAGTCTCTGAATAGGCTCCAGAAACCATGTGACCCCAAATTTGGAAATAAGCATACGAAGGGAATAAGTATAGATGATGAATAAATAAACATTTGACCTACATACACTGTAGGTCAAAGTTCATCTACATTTAAAATGACAGTCAATTTCCTGACCTCAGCTATTTAACACTCTATAATCCAAACTACAACTCAGACTGCTTAACACATTATTCTACATGGAAAAGTGTTAGCTCAGTAGTTATAATGTTGGGCTGCTAATTTAAAAAAGGGAGATTTTGTGTTTCAAACTGACTAAAAATACATTTACACTCTTATCCAAAGTGACTTAAGGGTCTTGCTCAGGGGTCAAATACTGGTGTTGGAACTGATCTTATAGTTGCAAGTATAAAAGATCAGAAATATTGATGTGCCACTTTATGGCCCTTGAACGAGGCCTTTAACCATCAATTCCTTAGATGCGTAAATGAGATAAATATTTTTCTGTCACTCTAATAAAAGGATGTCATATTGCATAAATGGTGATTCATTCATTCATTCATCTTCTTACCTGCTTATTCCCTAATTCGGGGTAATGGGGGTCTGCTGGCGCCTATCACAGCTCACATAGGGTACACCTTGGACGGTACACACTTTCACTGCTATGGACAATTTAGAATCAACAATCGACCTAATCTGCATGTTTTGGGACTGTGGGTGAAAACCGGTGTACCCAAAGGAAACCCACACAAGCACGGGAAGAACGTGCAAAATCTGTGAAAGATCGAATCCGCGACCTTCTTGTTGTGAGGTGACCGTGCTATCCACCGCACCGCCCTATCAATGGTGATATATGATGTAAATATATACTTACAAGAAACATTTCCAAAAACGTTTATACAAAAACAATTTAATAAAGAAAAAAGCAAGTATAAAACATCTGTAAAAACAGAAATAATGAATAATCCAGATGTTTAAATTTATATTGTGCACTCACACTACAAACAATGTTTTCTATACTTTAATATAGAAAAGTTCAAGTTTCAAGACCAGCCATGAATCACGTGCAGTCTTGTGAGCTTCATTTGGCCTGAGCTGATCTACCAATGAAGAACAGCCATAAAACCAGCTTATATTCAGTCCATTAGAGGGCACCTGTGGCCACTCTCTTGAACAGAACCTGTCTTTGTTGTGCAGACATGTTCTCACAGCTCTCCAGAAGATTGGCCACGATCAAAGTCTGTTGAAGACTTTTAGCTTTCACCCAGACCCTGCCATTCAAACCCACCACCATCTCAAAAGGAAATATCTTCTCGAGGTCTTTCACGATCTCACTCTGAGGTAAGAGAAGCCTGAGGGGAAGAAAAACACAGTTAGAATTATGTTTCAGGTATTTTGGCAAATGCAATTATCCAGATCTGATACATTTATCTCTATTTTAGCAGAGGGCCTTGCTCAGAGACCAGCAGTTACAATCTTAGGATCAGCAGTCTAATGCCTTAAATAGTGAGCTACCACTTTCCGAGTCAATGATCAGTCATAGCACATTAAAAAATGCTGCAGTTTTGAAAATAGCTGTGTTTTTATGAACAGAAACCTGTACTAAAGTACTGTACTAAAAGCTGTCTGCTTACCTGCGTGCTAACCCCAAAGACACCTTGAAGAGAAAGCCTTCTGCTCCAAACACTCCCATTCCATTAGCCCGGCCACAACTGTCTATACATACAAGCTCGGGTTCCATGTCTTTGTTAGCGATGATGAACTGAGCATACACCAGATCTCCTACCTGTCCAGCAGTAAAATAAAAATAAGTGTTATTATTCAAATAACACCATCAAAAACATCCAGCAATCAATCATTTATTGATGGAACTGTACCTGAACATTGGGTCTGTTTCTTTTAGTCGCGCCTTCAAAAGCTAAGTAGGACAATGAGGCTTGTTCACTGCCTCCTACATCCACTTTAAAGATGTCTCCAGATTTCACAGTCACTATCCCGATAACGCATTCGCCCTTAACTGGAACATACTGAGGGAAAATTGTGTTTATAATAACTTGAATTCTCACACTGGAACTATGCAGCTATAAAATTCACATGGAACAATCTTTAACCTATGAGACAAGATGGTAACAGTGTGAAAAGGGGAGCTCTGGAATCATGGAATGATGAGGAGAACAGAGAAAAAGAGTTAACTAAAGGTTGTCTCGTGACACAAATTGAGACAGACTAATAACATTCTTCGAATCGAAATCAAATCTTCGAATCGAAATCAAATCTTGATAAGGTTAAAGATTCTCACTCCTAGATGCAAGTGATTCAAATGGTTAAGGTGCTGATTCACTGATTGGTAAACAAGCCCAACCATTACAACGGAAAGCCTGGGTTCAATCCTTACCACAGTACTCTGCCACTGTTGGACCCTTGAACCATAGCTGACCCTGGGCTGACCTCAACCTTCCAAGTTGGGACATTTGAAGAAATCCATTTAAGGTGCATCATCATGTATTTAACAAATAAAATTTGAATATGTTTATTTATTTATTTTTCCTTCCAGGGTGGCGCAGTGTTTAGTCACAGTCAGTTCTTTGTCTATGTGTGGCCCTGTTGTGGACCTGTCCTGCCTTTCAGTTTATGTACGCTGGGATAGGCTCCAGCAGAAGCGAAATGTTTTCCTTCTTGACACCCCAACCCCCCTCCTGGACAGCATTACTATTACTTGATATAACAATAACAAAGACACATTGAACTAGAATTCAGTATTTTATGCTACATTTGGTCACCACTGTAGGCCTCTAAGCAAGGCCCTCAAGCCCTCAATTGCACAGTTGTAAGTCGCTCTAGATAAAAGCATCTGCCGAATGCTGTAATTATAATTTCAACATGAAACAACCTAAAAATCCAGATGTTTGACTGGAGACATTTTAGGGAGAGAAAATGTGTGTGAATTCTTATTTAGCACACACTACTGACACACAACATCTAATTATAGTTATATAATATCTATATTATCTATCATGTTATATAGTGCCCTCATCAGCCACTGTTTATCAGAGGACAGGAAGTGGTGAGTGGAGAGGGTGAGCAGCTATAAATATCTGGGGGTCCACATCAGCCAGGACCTCACCTAGACACTTTAACACCACACAGTTGGTGAAGAAAGCTCAGCAGCAGCTACACTTCACACTATTAATGATCACACTTGTCACTTCAATTGCAACTATCCAGTGATATTTTTTTTGCACAATCTCAATCTTAGTCTTAGTCGGTGTCTTTGTGTTGTTGTCCTTGTATACATGTTGCAATTGTCTCACTGTCTGCACTGTACTTGTTGTATGTAGTTGTTGTTTGTAGCACCAAGGTCCTGGGGAAACGTCTCATTTTACTGTATATCAATCAGTCATGTATGGTTAGAATGACAATAAAACTTCTGAGGAGCCTTAGGAGGCTGAGGATAATTGAAATGTCATCAAAGATCAGGCAGCAACTTCTACAACTGCGTTGTTGAGTCTATCCTGACCAGCTGCATCACTGTGTGGTACGGCAGCTCCAACAGAAGACTGCATAGAGTGGTGAAGACTGCGTCTAAGATCACCAGGACTCTTCCCTGCAGAGCATCTACCAACACAAGGTCCCTAGGAGAACAACCTCAATCATAAAAGACCCCTCACACCCACAACAACGACTGTTCACTCTTCTCCCCTCTGGCAGGTTGTCCAGGAGTGTGAAGTGTAGGACCACCAGCCTCTTTCAACTCGTTCTTTTTATCTGACAAGTATGTATCCTTGTCTACCCTACAATGCTGTCTATTTACTCATGTTCAATAGTCTTTTGCACAATTTTCATTCATTCTCTGATAAATTTCCCCCATCATGTAGATCTTTATATCTTTATATATTTATTTATTCATTCATCTTCTTACCCGCTTATTCCGGAATCCGGGGTCACGGGGGTCTGCTGCGCCTATCCCAGCACACATAGAGCGAGAGGCGGGGTTACACCCTGGACGGGTCGCCAGTCCATCTCAGGGCAACACTATTTATTTATTTATTTATTTATTTACATATAATAAATTATTTTCTGACTTACTCTTATTCACATGACCTTTATTTACTACTTTTCTTTTTTTACGTTTAAATTATTCTGTAAGTCCACTTTTGACATTCAGTGTGGTAAAGCAAAGTAAGAATTTCATTGTACAGGGAAACTTGTTTTCTTTATTGTACACATGATAATAAACAATTAATACTTTGAATGTGCAGGTTCTTACACGTTTCTGCTGAGAGTCTATCCAGTACATACTGGGCTGTTTATGGCGCAGGATTCCGCTTTTATACGCCAGAATCTCGTCTCCGTTTCGGCGCAGTCCAGGTCCGCACACCATCTTTTCAGCTTTAACGTTACTGTCATCCTCTACAGAAGATCCACTAAACCGGAACACATCTCCAGGTAAAATTACTTCCCCTATCTGAGCCTTAAAACAAGAGTGAATGGAGTTCATGATGCCATAGAATATTAGATTAGTACACATATACCGAAACATACACAGCCTACACACGTGTGGATAAACTTCCGGGTTTAGAACCGTCTTTCAAGTTAAAAGGCTTGGCTTTATCGTCTAAACCACAGATGTCAAACTCACTTCCTGGAGGTTTGGTGTCCTGCAGACTTTAGCTCCAACTTGGCGCAACACAATTACCACTATATGGCAAGTATACCTAGCAAGATCTTGATTATTTGGTTCAGATGTGTTTGATTAGGGTTGGAACGAAACTCTGCAGGACACCGGCCCTCCAAGATCGAAGTTTGACACCCCTGGTCTAAACCAATTAATCCATCCATCCATCCATCCATTCAATATAAATAAACTGAAACCAAATGCTAACATTAATGAGATTTCTCTTCCTCCTACTCCTGCTTTTTGTCTTCTCTTTCTACATTTCTACATTTTTTCATTCATTCATTCATTCATTCATTCATTCATTCATTCATTCATTCATTCATTCATTCATTCATTCATTCGCAATCACACTCAGTTAATCCATGCAAACCAAGGGAGAACATGCGAACTTTGCACAGACAGACCCTTTGCCCGTGAAATCAGACCTCCTCCTTATTATTATTATTATTATTATTATTATTATTATTATTATTATTATTATTAGGGTTGTTGGCTACTTGTTGTCTACTAATAATGCAATTATAACTATTATGTCCTTTAAAAATATTTAATAGTTACTTAATTAATTCATCTTTCATAAACATTTATACCCTAATGGGGGGGGGTCACAGGGGTCTGGTGGAGCCTATTATAGCTCTGAAAAGTGAAAAGCAGGAGGTGTACATCCTTTACAGTTTGCCAGTCCATTATAGGGCCATACTCACTCAAATGGGCAATTTAGAATGATCAAACAGCCCAACATAAATGTTTTTATACTGTGAGAGGAAACTGGAGTATCCGGAAAAAACCCATTCACGTCTATACAACATACAACGAACATACAAACTCTACATAAAAAACCCTGCCAGGAATCGCACCCGGGGCCTTCTTGAATTTAATTTAAATTTATTTAAATTTATTTAATTTAAATTTATTTAAATTAATATACATTTAATGTAATTATTTTATTTGCTAAATTAAATGTTTAATAGTTAACTAACTGTTTTATTTATTTTAAGTTGATTATATATTAAGTTGATTATATATTAATGGTATAATAATGTTATAATATATTTGTTATATTAATGTAAAACATTATGCAACGTTTTATGTGACATTTCTGTTCCAGTGCTTGTCATTATTTTAACTTAAATCGTATATTGTGATTAATTGCGCTGATATTGATTTTATTTTGAAGGAACACAATAAACGTAATTTCCTGCTTGTGTTAGTGTTATCATATATTATAAGATATTTTAGCAACGGGTGAACATTTCAACATTTTATTTATAGAAAGTTTTTAAGTATCCAAAGAAAAATTTGAAATATTTTGCTTAAACTTTATATTTGTTAAAAACTGGAATAGGATGTATCGAATCAGGTTAAAATGTATTAACGTTCATTAAGTGTATATTATTTAGTCATTTTAAAAATATATATTATATATATAACTAAGTAACGTACATATCATAAATGTTAGTACACTTCTTTTGTGATTTTCTTAAAAATATAAATAAATAAAGAGTAGTACTTCCTCGTTTCTGTTCCAAACTCCAGTTCATTTGGTGGCGGTAATGCACCAAAAAGATGGTTTGCCAACCGACGAAGAAAAAAAAACCTCGGAAGAGACAGAAATACCGGAAAGTTTGTAAAGTTGGTCAGCTGGCTGGTGTGTTGACTTGTAAAATTGATCGCCTTAGCAAAAAGCCGTACTTGTCCTGCCAATTTAAACGAAACATTTTGTATTAATATTAAATGTGAATTGTAGCGCTAAGTAGATCTTTTTGACCGTCTCCATTTTGAAGAAGCCTGAAAAGTTGGGAAAACAATCCAATGGACTCTGAAGTGTCTGTGATGCTGCACTGTGCTCCATCTCAGGGCTTTAAAGAACATCAAGTACAAGTGGAGATTTCAAGCAGGTACAATAAGTTTGTAAAATTATATTAACTCACCATAGGTTCTTTATTTTTTTAAAAAAATTATATTTATATATAATCTGTGTAGGTTCAACCGCAGAAGTGTTCCTGATATTGAAAACCATATAGAGTCTGTGTGGAATGAGAGGGTGATTAAAGAATCATGGCTGTTTAATGGAGCAAAATTCAGACTGCATTCAGCCAAAATGATCCCAGCAGTTCCTCAATCCTGTTCAAATTCTACCTCCCAAACCAAAACCTCTGATCCCAACAAACACATTTCAACTTTAAATCACATTTCACTCCACTGCTGTAAAGTAGAACATGACGTCCTGACGGGAAAATGCTGTAATAAAGCTAGAGGAGAACCACAGAAAGATTCAGAAGTAAGTCCAGTAATTCTTAAATTACAGCTTGGCTTGACTTGCTATAAAGATTTTTTAGGAACAAACTGGTCTGAAGCGGCGGTAAACCTGCAGCACCGTGGACTGATGGAGATGGGAGATTCTCAGGCTCTTTTGGCGCAGCCTCTAGGAGTCGGTGCTGTTTTGCTTACTTCTGATGGACAGGTGGTGATGTTGAGAAGAAGCCAGAGAGTCGCAGAGGCAGCAGGGCTGTTAGACATACCTGGGGGACATCCAGAGCCTAAGGTGAGGTCAGCATGAGCATGCTAGATGAGACAATGGAATGGAATATTCCCTTATAAATAGACAGACATGTGACATTGTGATGCCATATGAGTCTAGTCACATAGGAAAGTAAAACACAGCATTTTGAGAAATCTTGATGCCCAGTTATTTTATTTGACATGATTACATTGTGATCTTTTTTGTGCGGAGTCTGCATGTTCTCCCGGAACATGCAGACATGCTAACATGCTTGCGCTGGTTTCCTCCGGGTACTTCTAAATTGTCCATAAGAGTGAATGTGTGTGTGAATGGTTGTTTTTGTCTGTGTGGCCCTGTGATGGACTGGCGACCTGTACAGGGTGTACCTCTGCCTCTCACCCTATGAGCTGGGATAGGTGAAGCAGACCCCTCTGACACCGAATTAGGGAATAAGCGGGTAAGAAGATGAATGAATGTATGTGATATCTGCATTTTCACTATACATGGCTAAACAAACCAAAATAGACATACCGACTAGAAAAGAAAAGAAAAACGGTGCAATAATTAATAGTCGTAATGCACCAACACATGATTATATAGTATTTTGTTTCTGCGTCATATTTAAAGGTCGCTACAACAATGCTTTCTTTAGGAGGAGAAAAAATAGGGCCTTGTTGCAGCCTGGACAAATGAAGTATTGATCTTCAAGTTTTTAAATATCTTTTTTGTTTTTGTTTAAAAGAAACCCAATTTTTCATTTACAAACATTTTTTCAAACAAAATGAATAAATATGAGAAGTTTCACATAGATTTACATGGAAGGTGCTAATACATGTATTCGATCCACATCAGATTATCACATACAAATGAAGCTTGAATTAAATCGGAAAATAGTACATAGATCTATTTTATAGATCATAGTATTGTATAGATCATATACCATCTAGGCCATATTATATGAAAAAAATCAGAATTGGATCACTTGATTTATGCAGTGTAAATAAATGCGGCCCTATTTACTTAAGTTTTACTGATTAATTCATTGTAATGAATTCATTCAACTAAGATATTGCATTTTTTTTTTTACTTTTGTAAAATGTTTAGGTTTGCAGCCAGACCATCTGCCTGAGATGCTCTTGTAGAAAACAGTCAGCAGCTTTAGAGCATTGTTGGGTGCCAGTCTTGAACACCTTTTTGCTAAATTACAGGACAATGATTTTCCTGACATGTCACGTGTTCATTTATTTTTTTTCAGGCTGTGTGTCAGGGGGTCAGTGAGGAGAACATTAGCGTGGACCTCATGCAGGGCTGCGAGAGAGGTGTAGTGGCGGAGATCTTTTCCTCTGTGTGTGCCGAGGTCAGGGATGAGGTGTGTGAGGTTATACAACACATCTATGTATTGTATTTGAATGCCTGAAACATGGTTTAGAGGTGTGTGCAGGTTTAAGTGATTCAATCACATTTCCTACTCTACTTTTTCCATTAAGTTTTCTGTAGTGAAATACGACGATAATATACAACACAATAACGCTGCTGGCCTTTTATAAAGCCTGAAAAACAAAACTTTTTATAGGATACAAAAGATGTTAAAGTGCAATTTTCTAATTAGTAGGATGGCGAGATTAGTGATTACAGTTTAGAGTTCAGTGATGTATACATGTCTGTCCATTAGTGTGTATGGCTATTTATCTATGCCATATGTCTGTCTATCCTTTTGTCAATATGTCTAATATCCATCTGTCTAGCTCGAGCAATGTTTGTCTAACAATGTAAACCTATTAATATCTGTTTATCTATCAGTATGGCTGTCTCTGTCTGCTCACCAGTTTGCCGACTTTACCTCCTATTATTTTGATATACCAGCTTTATTATAAATAATACCTTTTATTAAGCTAATGATTGACACATAATTTTTTTGCAGGTGAACATTCCACTGAATTTTCTCAGCGCACCTGTTCTGATGGGAATAGCACTGAACCACACCAGCGCAGGACGACCCAGTGCTGAATTTTACATCAGGTTGAAAACACGACAGAAACATGACAGTGTATGGGTTATTACAGAAACAGTAAGCATTTCAATTCAAATGAGAAATTCTAATAAAAGTCAACATTAAACAGGTGATTTACAGTTTACATTATCAAGTTTTTTATAGCCTTTACTGTTTGAATAGAGGGATAGGGAGCACTGACCAGCAAATCCCCAAGCCAGAATCAAACGTTCCATAAGTTCAGATTGTAAGATGATCGGCATATCGCAGTGTATGAATGGGTGTGAAAGTATCTGCGAGTAGGACTATGGGTTTATGTAAGAAAAAATGCTGAAGAAAACAGGATATATTTCTGATTTTTTATGTGTATGCAAGCAGGTGTTCTCTGGCTGAGCAGGAAGTAAAAGCTCATTATTGGCGTGGAGGTCCCGAAGCTCATGAATCAACGGATATAGTGTTTCTGAGTAACTCAGTGAGAAAGTTAATTGCTAAATTAACTTTATAAAAAACTAAAAGTTTGACACCATAAACACACCTGAAATTATTGTGATTACAGGAGATGAGGCAACTGGATGTGAAGTCACCGTTGTGGTCAGAACTCTGTCCTTCCGCCAAAGGAGCAGTGCTGCTGTACCAGCTAGTGAGACCAGATTAGTCTTGAAGACAAACCTTTCCTGAGCTTAATGATCGTAATTAACTGATCATTTGAATGTGAAGTCTTGATGTTTTTAAAGCAATTGTTATTCACTTCCGCGCTAAAATAATAATTTAGAACTGTGAAAGGTTATAAAAAAAAAAAAAATAGAAATATATGCCAGTTTTATTCTTTTGTTCCTTTTAGAGCTTGCTATATGTTATGGAAGAGGTTTGAGTATTTTAGGATTTGAAATGCGTTTGTTTTTTTTTCAAAATCACAATTTTAAATAAAACATTTTCTATGAAGAGCCACATATTTGTGGACAGATTTATTTTATTCTATAAAACAATCAGCATTTGAATTCAAAAGACTTATTTTCAGAATACTGCATGTTAAACCAGAATCTGGTACAGTTGTTGAAACATTTTAGACAAAACTTTTCTACAAATTGCATTTACACAGTTTAAAATATGACAAAGTTGGCTAAAGGACAGCATTGAATCATTAACATACAGGAAAAGTTCTGAAGCAGCTGTTCAAACATCCATCGGCATCTGGATTAACATGTCATTACACCGAGTTGCTGTTATTTACCAAAAAGCCTGGTTGCCAAAATAATAGTTTTGGTTGCCATAGTAGCAATGATTTTGGTTCCACTGCAAAAAGAAAAAGGGAAGATGTTAAAATATAAATCTAAAAGAAATAAGCAGACAGACAGGCTTTGCTAGTATATGTCAAATGTTCACAGACATCTTTCCAGCACATTAAAGCAAGTGAGTCTTTCCACAAAATTGAAAGCGCACATTACAATAAAAAGTATAAAAATAAAAAGTGAGTGTTCAAATGTTCTGTATGCTTAAATAAAGTGAAAGGGCAAAAAAAAAAATATCCTAGTGGGGTATCAATGATGCAAAGAATGGTGAACCAGCCGGGAAGTACACGGGAGAAGCTGGACAATGCCGTGAAGAGAGCAGAGACCACTGTTTCCAAGGCTACAATCAGTAATACATTAAGATTTCATGGTTTAAAATCAAGCGTCGCACGGAAGGTTACACCGCTTAAGTCAGCCCGGGCCAAGGCTCCTCGGAACTTTTCTCATGAGAGAAAGTACTGTGGTCAGATGAGACCAAAGTAGAACTTTTTGGTCTTAACTCCAACTCGCCGTGTTTGGAGGAAAAAGAATGATGAGTATCACCCCAATAATACCATACCTACAGTGACGCATGGGGCTGGAAGCATCCCCAGAATGCTCTGGGAGTGTTTTTCTGCACAGGGGACAGGACAACTGCACTGTTTTAAGGAGAGGATGAACGGGGCCACAAATTGAGAGATATTAGGCAAAAATCTCCTTCCCACATTCAGAGCATTAAAGATGGGTCGTCTTCCAACATGACAATGACCCAAAGCACACAGCCAAGAAAAGCAAGGATTGGCTCCGTAAGAAGTATATCAAGGTTCTGAAGCGACCTAGTCAGTCTCCAGACCTAAATAGAAAATATTTGGAGTGAGCTGAAACTTTATTTCTTAGCGACATCCCTCCTGTAGTATGTGCAAACCTGGTGAAGAACTACAGGAACCGTTTGACCTCTAATTTTTAAAGGCTTCTGTACCAAATATTTATTTTTGACTCAAGTGATCAAATACTTAAGACACAGTAATAAAACAATGAGATTTCCGGATTTTTATTTTTAGAAATGCATTTCACAGAGGAAATGCGCCTATGTTGAAAAATAGGAGAATTCCAAAATCACAGGGTGATCAAATACTTATTAACCTAACTGTAGGTCATTGTTGATTATCAGTCAGAACTTAGGAATCTAAAATCACAGGCTTGGCGACTCGTCTCCAATTCTTAGATCGCCTCTTATTATAAATGCGGTGCAGTGTGATCAAGCACCAATTTGCCTTTGATTTCAGGCATTTCTCTATGATTTTGTTACAACTCTTAGCAAGTATAAAATTGGGGCTAAAATCGTGCAGCGTTATTAGAGATGGAATAAAGAGACTAGTTTACTTGGCTTTTGGTTGCCAAGTTGGTAATTACAGGGACAATTGCAAGTATTTTAGTAGTTTATATAAACGCTCCATTTACCTATACAAGCAGAATGGAACCCAACAAAACCTGCATGACGACATAATTATTTCATTTTCTGCAAACTCCATAGACACCAGGAAGGAATAAAAAAAAAAATCATGAATGTGGTTTTTGTGGAATAAAATGTGGAACAATGCGGTTCTTTACCTGTTCAGTGCAGGGCTGATAGTAATCTCGATATCTCTGTGGATCACTGTTGTAGCCGTACGGTTGAGAAAAAGTTGAAAAGTTCCATCCCTAAGGACGATACAATACCCTTTACTTCTGGTATCAGTCCAACACCTTGAACATTAAGCTACCATTTATTACATGCAGGTCATCGAGCACAAAAAAAAAAGCACGCTGGAACGACTCACATTTTGTTTCAGGTACCCCCACTGTGACTGATGCGTCAACTGAATGCGGTCTTGGCTCAGTCCTGGCAGATGGAAAAGCAAAATGTATAAGGATCTCTAAACAGGGAATCAGATGCTTGTATGGTCCATCTTATGGTCAGAGTTATTTCATTAGAGCAACAGGATCTAGGTTTCCCCCTCATTGATATCGATTGTCATTCATTTGGCTACTCACCATGTGCATCACAGTGGCGCTTGTGAAGCCGTTTTTTATGCTTCTTGCGTTTAGCGGGGGCTGGTAAAAGACGTGTGGCTTCTTCTTTATACTTTGTGAGGAGTTTTTGGGCTTCTTCCTGGCAAAGCTCAATGTACAAGATGTCATCCAGGAGATTCCTTTGATCAGGAAGGGTAAAGCTTGCTGCAGGACCATAAACATAAAAAATGGCAATTTTTAAATTTTTATTAAAAAAAGAAAAATATGAGCCCAAGTTAAAAAGTTTAAAATAAAGCACTATGTTGAACCCTTCATATTAAAATCACAGAATCATGACAAGCTGGAGGAAAAAGAGGGATTTATTTCATGCTGTAAACCAGATTCTATTTTTAATATATCTTTAATCTAATAAGCTAATTCACATAAGTAATTATTTTTCTTTCTATACTAGTCAAGGTTCTAGGGCGCCCCCTAGTTGTACATTTGTATAAGGACATCACGGTTGTTGTGTTGCATTGGTTCGACCCTGCTCTATATGCATCAAAGTGACTAAGGCGTTTTTGATTGAGGTTCCAAAAGGTGGTGGAACTGGCAATACTGGTCTTAAAAATAGTAATGTATATATTTATTTATATGCTAAATCCAAAATAACGTTTTAAGAATATGAACAATGGCTACATTTGAAATTGCATAATCAATTAGATTTCAGTAAGCATGTGCTTGCCGACCGTAAAAAATATACTATAGTATTCTTGCAGAAATTAGAATGTAATACATCCACCCTTTTTCTATTGATACCTGACACACATCATTTCCCCCCCTACTTACCTCACCCATAATAACACACACATCACACTTACCTTCACCATCTATTCTCCCTATCCCCTCTCAACTCAAAGATTAGTCTTGGTTTAGTCTGTGATCAGTCCTAGTATCTCAATTGGAAAAAAAAAATCCCCTCTACACCACAGCTTAATGCGCCTTATAATCCGATGTATGAAAATAAATCCGTTTATTGATATAGTGCCATAATTGATATAGATATATAATCTGGAGCGCTTTATAGTCCAGAAAAAACGGTAATTTTCCAGACTATAAAGTGCTCACAGTAGATTCATATGGGTCTACTAGTCTCTGTGAAAGATCTTTTATGGTTATTTGTATCTGATAATTGCTCTTTTGATATGTCTATGGTTTAATGAAATGTCAAGAAAATAAAATGGAAATAAAATATATTAAAAACCCAAGCAGGGTGGTGCGGTGGCGCAGTGCTTGGCACACTCGCCTCACAACAAAAAGGTACCGGGTTTGATTCCCGTGCTGAGACTGCATGTTCTCACCACGCTTGCATGGGTTTCCTCCGGGTACTCCGGTTTCCTCCTACAGTCCAAAAACATGCAGATTAGGCCGATTGGTGATTCTAAATTGTCCATAGGATTGAATGTGTGTGGTTGTTTGTCTATGTGTTGCCCTGAGATTGACTGGCGACCCGTCCAGGGTGTAGCCCTGCCTCTTGCCCTATGTGAGCTGGGATAGGTGCCAGCAGAAACTCGTGACCCCGAATTAGGGAATAAGTGGGCAAGAAGATGAATGAATGAATGAAAAATCCGGCGCAGGATTAGTCGATCATTCAAAAGTTTTGCCTATTTTAATTTGTATTCTAAATTTTTTTACACATGTCTACAGTTTACTTTAGTGGTGGCCAACCCCCGGCTCCAGTTTCATGAGGCTCTTATGTTCATATAGAAATTTGTGGGTTTTTTAATGTGCGCATTCGCTTTGCTTGAGTTCAATACGGTACTTTTGTCAAACGCGCGTGCATGACATGAAAATATCGCAAAGTTTCCCAGTAAATGCGAAGATCATTTAAGTATACAATGTGTCAATTTAATTCTTGCATGGTATCAGACGTCCAAATGTCCTGCCACACTATTTAAAAACAAAATATCGAACACTGCTATAGAATCACAGTTGCACTCTGACCTTCAAGTATACGAGTATTTTAGTGTCGCATTGGATGACAGTGACATACTGTACAAGATAAGCCTCAGTTGGTAATATTTACACGGTCTGTGTCTTATGATTGTGAGATATTGTGCAATTAAAAGACAGAACACGAGAAACAAACAAGAGTGCTGCATTTTTTTACTATTGTAAACTATTATATTTTTGTTTGGACTTGGGTGAACTGAGTGCGTGTGTGGATAAGGGGTTGGTGATGTTCATGTGTGGCCATGTGTATGATGTGGC
The DNA here is from genome assembly GCA_026260255.1 of Pseudolaguvia tuberculata. NCBI lineage: Eukaryota > Metazoa > Chordata > Actinopteri > Siluriformes > Sisoridae > Pseudolaguvia > Pseudolaguvia tuberculata. Next base: position 2,187,592 of record JAOTRA010000008.1, on the reverse strand, counting down.
TCTTGGCGGTAACACAGTAATAAATGTGTCTCTTTGTCTCTAACTGGTTGGCCACTCCTGGTTTAGTCTGTTGTACAATATATATATTCTCTCTCTCTCTGTCTCTCTGTCTCTGTGCTGTGTGTGTGTGTGTGTGAGAAAGCAATTAAAAGTAATTAATGAAGATCTGTTTTCTTCACTCTGTACTCACAATATTATGCAGAAAGTTAGGTAAAAGTAAAAGATAAAATATATATGGTCTGACCTTTCATTTTTAGCAGAGATATTTCTGACAGCACTGCCTCCTCCCTTTTCTCTTTCTGCTGCAGACGCAGTTTCCACTCCTCATCCGAGGGGACAATAACCACTGCCTTAGTTTGGTATCCAGAAAAACTTAGCAGCTTGTGTTTCTGAGCAGACGGGTAGATGTTTGCCTGGGTAGTGAGGAAATGAAACAAAAGGGCAGGATTGTACATGTCTTTCAATTGTGTGTATAGTAGGTGCAGTAATCACAGTTTAACATACAATACTGTCACTATATTTTGCCTACGATAATATACAGTAGTAGCAGCATTCCTGTGACAAACAAAATATTAGGCAGAAAATAATCCCCAGTACTTTCAAAAGTTTTGACAATTTTAATTTGTATTCTAACAATTTTACATACGTCTCCCAAAGTGTAGTCTGTTGTACAATATGGACAAAAGTATGCCTTGACAGCTGACTGTGGATTATTTAGGAGCAAAAATTTTAAAGACTGGATTTGGTGCACAGGGGGCATCCTACCACAGTTCCCCGCTGGACTTCACTGAGCTCCTAAGAGCCACCAATTATTTCACGAAAGTTTGCATCAGTCTGTATATCTAGGTGCTTGATTTTATACCCCTGTGGCCATGGAAGTGATTTCAACAGCTGATTCCTATTATTTGGATGGGTGAGCAAGTACTTTTGTCAATATTGTGTATAGTGTGATTAATATAAATAATGATTGTTAATGATTGACATTTGTCAATTTACAAAATGCAAAAGTGAGCAAACAAAAGAGAAATTCAAACCAAATCAATATTTGGTGTTACTACCTTTTGCCTTCAAACCAGCATCAATTCTTATAGGTACAGAAAGCAGAAAGAGCTGTGTAGGAGGTTTAAAAGTGGGTGAGGAACAACCAAACTCTGCCACCAAGATGAGGTTGTGAAAGAGAAGACAGTTTATTGTTGAGCACAGAAACAATTCACAAGGTTGTTAGACTGCATCAACAAGGTCTCTCCCAGACAAAAGGTTTCAAAGCAGACTGAGGTTTCAAGATGTGTTGTTCAATCTCTTTTGCACACAGAAATGGGCCACATTGAGGATCATAGACGTAGTGGTCGGCCAAAGAACCTTAGTGATCTTACAAGTCTCTCAAGTATGCTTAAAAACATAAGAACTGTAGTGCAGAAAAATGGAAACATTGATGAAACATGGTAGAGGGTTCTTAAATCAGTTTGGGGCTGCTTTTCTGTAAATGGAGTTAGAGATTTAGTCAAAATTAATGGTGTTCTCAATGCTGAGAAATACAGGAAAATACTTAATCATGCAATATGATCAGGGAGGCATATGACTGGCCCCAAATTTATTTTGCAGCAGGAGAGAGTACAGCCAAAGTCATTAAGATCAATTTTCATTGTAAAGTAGAACAAAAAGAAGAACTGGACATTATGGCATGGCACCCACAAAGTCTTGATCTAAAAATGATCAAGTTTGTCAGAGATTACATGAAACAGAAGGATGAGAGAACACCAACATCCACAGAAGATCAGTGTAGTTCTCATAGATGCTTCGAACAACCTACCAGCTGAGTTTCTAGACAAATTGCTGCCGTTGATTTGAAGGGTGTTTACACCAAATATTGATTTTATTTAGATTTCTCGTTGGTTCATTTACTGCATTTTGTTCAATCATTTATTCATCTTCTTACCCGCTTATTCCTTAATTCTGGGTCATCGGTGTGTGCTGGAGCCTATCCCAGTGCAAATAGGGCAAGAGGCAAGGGTACACGCTTAACAGTTTGCCAGTTCATCACAGGGCCACACAGACAAACAACCACTCACACACATTCACTCTATGAAAATGCTTTCAAAGTGTTAAGCATTCTTTCACACCTGCATTACTGTATCTATGCATGCATCCGTAT
>JAOTRA010000008.1:2172039-2185340 GCA_026260255.1 Pseudolaguvia tuberculata | reverse complement strand
ATTTCCTACAATTTTGTATGGCATGCTCTACATTTTCTATGCACATAGATTCTATTATTTAGAATTATATCTACTATTTATTTGTATTTTAGATATGCAAGATATACTTTATGATCTCCTTGGTGACAGAAAACATCTTGCGGTTCGAAATATCATAATATATTATATATTTTGTCCCACCCCTATTGTATACAAAGTTATGTGACCAGTAGAACGGTTTCTTTGATTAACATCATAGATATCTTTAAAGAAAGTGTATTTAATTTAACGTTAAATGAAATGCTCAACTATTTTTTTTAATACTGGATCTGTGAAGAATCCAATTTCTGAAATGTTTTAATCACCTGGTCCAGAATAAAGTTCCTTCTCCTGGTTGCTGCCATTCTGATGAGGTATGTGAGACATTGCGTTGCCTGCTGCAGCATCAGATTCCTGTGTTCTGGGCTTGGCAGCTAAAAACAACAAGTTATTTGTGCTTTATTAGTTATGAGCTATGCATAGCATAAAATTCATGTCTTGCTAAAATGACATATTTCCACAAAGCAGCTGAGGACTGGGAAGTGGTCGTTTAGTGGTTAAGGCGTTGCACTAATACCAGAAAGACCAGGATTCGAATCCCACATACTCGTGTGAATATGGAATAGACAACAGGTGGAAATGATACGCAATTAGCAAGACACCCCCAATAAAGGAGCAAGAGACATTTGTGGGTCTACAACATACACATGTGGCTCAGGTAGTGTAGTTAATTCAGGATGGCACATCAATACAAGCTGTGGCAAGAAGGGTTGCTGTGTGTCAACGTAGTCTCCAGAGCATGGACGCACTACCAGGAAACAGGCGAGGACAACAGGAGACTTACAGAAGGCCGGAGGAGGGCAACAACCCAGCAGCAGGACTACTACCTCTGCCTTTGTGCGAGGAACAGAAGGAGCACTGCCTCCTTTCAAAATAATCTCCAGCAGGTAACAAAATGCATGTCTGCTCTAAATGGTCCGAAACAGTCTCCATGAGGGTGGCATGAGGGCCCAACATCTACAGGTGAGGGTTGTGCATACACCAAGATTGGCAAATTCACCACTGGTGCCCTGGCTGTTTGTTATGTCTGTCACATGTGCTAAGTATGAACCTGCTTTTATTTGCAGAGTTTAGAGACAGTTCTGCTGCCTGCAACATACTCCAGCATGATCGGTTTAGCAGTGGGTCAGTAATGGTGTGCATTTATTGAAAGGGCCGCACAGCCCCTCCCATATGCTCGGCAGAGGTAGTCTGACTGCCATTATGTATCAATATGATATCCTCAGACCCCTTGTGAGACCATTTTCCAGTGTGGTTAGCCCTGGGTTCCTCCTAATGCAAGACAATGCTAGTCCTCATTTGGCTGGAGTGTGTCAGCAGTTCCTGAAAGACAAAGTCATTCATGCTACAGACTGGCATTCCCCAGACTTGAATCCAATTGAGCAAATCGTATCATCTCGCTCCATCCACATTGCACCACAGACTGTCCAGTATTTGGCGGATGCTTTAAACCAGGTCTGGGAGGAGATCCCTCAGGAGACCATTCACCACCTGATTAGGAGCATGCCCAGGCATTGTAAGGAGGTCTTACAGGTATGTGAAGACCACCCACACTACTGAGCCTCATTTTGAGTTGTTTTAAAGTCATTGCATAAAAGTTGGATTAACCTGTAATGTGTTAAAACTTAATGTTTGACTGTGACTCTAAATCCAGATCTCCATGGGTTTATAAATTTGATTTTCATTGATAGTTTTTTCTGTGATTTTGTTGTTTGCAAATTCAACTATGTAAAGAACAAAGAATTTAATAAGAATAAATAAAAACAAAATCACAGCTAAGAGATGTAATAATATTTGCTGACATCAATTTAACATTTAAAACTAAGGATTAAACAAATTAAGAGTTACTCTGTCAGATAATTTGATAATCTAAATTGAAACATACTGAAATTTATGTATTTTTATTTCTTTATGGTTCAATACATTTAGTGCAAGTGTGAAGGATTATGAAAACCCTTGCTGTTTATTCCTACAAATACTGTAAATTCTACGAATTCTGAAAAGATTTCAGAACAACCTCTATAAAAGCGTGTATTATAAAGCAAGCTTTGAAATGCAGCTGAAATAACCTCTATATTCAATGAATAGTTTTCTCATACAGTGGATATAAAAAGTCTATAAATTCATGCTAAAATGGCAGATTTCTGTGTTGTAAAAAAAAAATTTAACAAATGGATGAATAGTTTAAAAACTTTTTCTACTTTTAATGTAAACTTAAACCTGTACAATTTAATAAAAGACAAACTGAAATCATTTAGGTGTGGGGAACAAAAAAAACCCTAAAATAATCTGGTTGCATAAGTGTGCACACCCTCTTATAACTTGGAATATGGTGTTCAGGCGGTGCGGTGGCGTAGCGGCTAGCACGGTTGCCTCGGGTTATATGGTTTGATTCCCGGGCCTGGGATCTTTCTGTGCGGAGTTTGTATGTTCTCCCTGCGCTTGCATGGGTTTCCTCCGGGTACTCTGGTTTCCTCCCACAGTCCAAAAACACATGGACACATGAAAGTACTGCTGTACTTTCTGTATACTAATATATACATACTATACTATGCTACTGTATACACAAACTATATTACAGCCTTGCTCCTGATACGGATCTTCGGTGTAAGAAAATCCAATCAAAAACCATTTGCAAATAATTAGCGTATAATTGAGTTTTTCCTTTTATTTTTGGCCTGTATTGACCATTTATAAAACAATAATGCAACCAAAATTGCATTTTGCCTGCAAAATTCTATGCAACATTCTTCCGTAGGCATCTGCCAAATGCATAAATGTAAAGGTAGGTTTTCTTGTTTTGCACTCACCCTTATGCAGTGAAGAATAGACTCTGTGCTTAACACATTGTACCACTTTTCTGGGTTCTTGGCCATGTGTCTCTCAACCCAAAAGCTCTTTCCGGAACCTGGCAAGCCAACCATCATCAGCACCTAACAAAGTAGGTAGGATAAGTATGAAAAGCAGTAAATCATTAAACGCCAATGGTCCAATTTTTTTACCCTTTCAATACAGCAATTAAAGGTGATTTGAAAAGGATATTTTTAATGCACCTCACAATCCTTCCTGTGTGTTGGAGGAAGCAAAGCTTGACTCCGATGTTCAGAGGAAAGCAAAGGTAAAGTGCAGTAACCAGGAGGACTAGGATACCATGTTACACCCTGAGAGTCCAGGTTCAGAGAAACAGAACAGTTTTTGCACAGGACATGTGGGTAGAGTGCACGACCTGCTAAGGTTGCGGTAGGGAGCCGAAATGCCACTCCGAGAAATTGGCCATTTTTAGAAAACGAGAGTTCCGTGTCTCCACCGTCACAGATGAACTAAAAAATACAAAGAGCAAATAAGGCTAAATGTAGGCACGTTTTCAATGGCTACCTTGAGTTGTTTGACATATACAAAAGAAATAGCTATGCGTCAGTTTTAAATGAATACATATGCAGGACATTAAAAAAAGAAATTAGTCACAAAATTGAAATTGGGCTTTCAAGACCTGCAATGTTAATGCAGTTCATTTGTAATGAGGAGTCAAGGTAAAAAAAGGCAGATCTTGGATTTACAACTGCAATCTTTGAGGAACAACAAAGTGCCTTGACAAAAAGTATGTAAAATACACTGCATAGAAAAAAGTATTGGTTCACCAATCACATTCACGTGCACTTTGAACATTGATTCCAGATTTAAGTATCCATACCGCATAACAGCCAATAATATCACCCTCTGAAAATGGTTCACCAAATTCTTCTATCTTTTCCTCAGTCACTGCTTTGCCTCGTCCGTCGAATCCAAAAGACAGCACCTCCTCTCCTAAGAGACACAAACAACTAAAACAATTACAAGCCAGCTGACAGTGGTAACATTTTGATTATTCAAATGTTGAACTGGAGAAAATACTTTTATTTAAAAACGTCTTATTATTAGTTGTAACTTTCCAGCTTGTTTACTACAATGATTCAATTTTTTGATGTATTAAAATAGATATCAGATAACACTAACTTTTTTAAATCATTAAAACTAATTTTACACATCTTCTGGATGTTGTTTACAAGTAAAAAGAAGGCCTCATTAAACAAAACTGCACAAAAATAGAAATGCTTCTTTTTAACCTAGTTGAAGACTGGAACCATCCACAGACCAGCCGACTCTTAAAACATGATGCTCGGGGAGGTCACTTGTCATCACAGCAGCTGACAATCTCTTTACATACTAGAATAAAAAAAAATTATAATTCTATTATATATATATATATATATATTTATTAACAGTAAAAATGGATCCGTATTAGCTACTTCACAACATTTAATTAATGTTGGTTATGATAGGTTAGCTATTATACAGTGCCCTGGAGCAGGAAGGGTTAAGCGTCTAGCTCAACTCTTACAGGTTAGTACTCCAGTTTCCTCCCACAGCCCAAAAACATTCTTCATTGCAAATAGAAGCAAGTACAAATGTGTGTTCCCTGTCTGTGATGGACTGGTGACCAAAGCTTGTTTTATTTGGCACATACATATACACAAGGTTTAGGAGAGTATGATAAAGCATTCAGAGGTCCTTTCACTAAGGGGCCAAGCCCAGCTCCACTAAACTTTACACTTGGCACAATGCAGTCAGACAAGTACCGTTCTCCTGGCAACCGCCAAAACCAGACTTGTCCATCAGATTGTCAGATGGAGAAGCGCGATTAGTCAGTCCAGAGAACAACTTCTCTACTGTTCTAGAGTTGAGTCGCAGTGTGGTTTACACAACTGCATTAGATGCTTGCATTGCATTTCATGTTGTATGACTTGGATGGATGGATAACTCTGATGCAGCTGCTCAGCCATGGAAACCCATTCTATGAAACTCTCTGCGGACTGTTTTTAGTTAATCTGAAGGCCAAATGAAGTGTAGAGATCTGTAGAGATTGACTCTGCAGAAAGTTAGTCATCTGTTCACACTATGCGCCTCAGCATCTGCTGACCCTGCTCAGTCAGTTTTCATGGCACTGTTATTCCCAAACACTTCCACGCTCCTATAATACAGCTGACAGTTGACTGTGGAATATTTAGGCTCGAGACAATTTCACAACTGCATTCGTTGCACAGGTGGCATCCTATCACAGTTCTATGCTGGAATTCACGGAGCTCTTAAGAGCGAGCCATTTTTTCAAGGTACTTTATTTTATACGCCTGCATTATTTGGATAGGAAAGCAAATATTTTTGGCAATACATATATACCCTGAGATGGACTGGCAACCCGTCCAGGGTGTAACCCCCGCCTCTCGCCCTATGTAGGGCGACCCCCATGACCCCGGATTCGGCTATAAGCGGGTAAGAAGATGAATGAATTAATGAAACACACACACAGTACATAGTGTACTTCATATTACATTATGAGTTCAGCTTTAAAACCAGCATAACATTTAGAGCATTTGACTTCCTTTTATACAACTGAGCAATTAGAGGTTAAGAGTCTTGCTCAGGGTCCCAGCAAGTGGTAAATTAGTGGTGCTGTGAATCAAACTCAACCTTCCAATTGGCAGTCTAACACCTTAACCACAGCACAACCATTAAGCTGTCTTCCTTATTAGAAGTTAACCAATCAGAGTTATTGTTAATTACTGAATGTGTGCTATATGCATCGATTCTTTAGCAAACAGTTTGCATCTGGGGCTGAGACTAGCATTAAGCTAAAAAACACATTTTTGTATAGTTTTTGCACACAAACTACCACTTTTACATATTTTTGTGTAGGATTATTAATGTATCTGAATTCAATCAACAATTGAATCAGATTGACTCATCTGAGTCGATACTCAGCCCTTCCTACCTTGACTTCAAATCCCACTTTTCCATGTGTAAAGCCATGCGTCAGCCTACATCCTGAATGCAGCAGAGGAAACTTCTCCCAGAGTAACGGCTGACCACTGCTGCCATCTGCACTCACTTCAAAATGCAGGTCGCTGTTATCTGTAAAACCATTTACACGAGGATAAGCATGAGAACATTCAAAAGCTAACATCAAAAACATTGAAGTATAAAATAAACCCGATTCCAAAAAAGTTGGGACAATGTAGAAATTGTGAATAAAAACGATAATATATAAACAAATGCGATAAGGTGGAAGTTTCAAATTTCATTATTTTGATTCAGAATATTGCTAGGTAACAAAAGCTAGAAAAGTTAAATGCACATAAGAATTAGCTGGAGGACCAATTTGTAACTTATAAAGTAAACTGGCAACATGATTGGGTATAAAAAGAGCCTGTCAGAGTGGCCGTGTCTCTCAGATTGAAAGATGGGCAGAGGATCATCAATTCCCCCAATGCTGCAACGAAAATATCACAGGAGTATCTAAGGGGAAAATTGCAGTGTTTTAAGTTATCATCTACAGTGCATAATATCCGAAAGATTCAGAGAATCTGTAACAATCTCTGTGCCTAAGGGTCAAAGCCTGTATCTCTGATGGTATGGGGTTGAATGAGTGTGTGGGGTATGGGCAGCTTACACATCTGGAAAGGCACCATCAATGCTGAAACGCATATGCAAGTTCTAGACCAAAACATGCTCCCAACCAGACGTCTCTTTCAGAGAAGACATTGAATTTTCCAACATGACAATACCAGACCACATACTGCCTCAATTACAACATCGTGGCTGCGTAGGAGAAAGATCTGGGTACTGACAAGGCCAGCCTGCACCCCAGATCTTTCACCCATAGAGGAAGATGTGATAAAGAAGACCTAAGACAGTTGAACAACTAGAAGCCTGTAGACAAGAATGGGACAACATTCCTATTCCTAAACTTGTCTCCTTGTTATAAAAGGGGATTCCACACAGTCTTAAACATTGCCTTGTCCGAAATTTTTAAGATGCGTTGATGGCATGAAATTTAAAACTTGTTTTTCCATTAAAGTGCGGCGTGGTGGCATAGTGGTTAGCACAGTCGCCTCACAACAAGCATGTCTTGGGTTTGATTAACGGGTCGGGATCCTTCTGTGCAGAGTTTGCATGTTCTACCACTGCCCAAAAACATGTACATTAGGCAGAATCCTAGCTATTAGGGTTGCACAAGTCAGTGCAGCCTTATTGCCGGTCACAAGACCGGATAAAATGAGAGGGTTGCGTTAGGGTTTCATCCAGCGTAAAACTCTGCCAAGTGGAATGTGTGTATCAAAATGATCTGCTGTGGTGACCACTAACGGGAGCAGCTGAAGGATATACCATTTTTCCCTTAAAATGTTAGTGTTTAGCAGTTTAAAAATTTGATACGTCATCTATGTTCTACAAGGAATAAAATATTAAAACATTAATATCATCGCATTCTGTTTTTATTAACAATTTGTACAGTGTCCCAACAAAAGTGCTTCATGTCAAATAATTATAGATGAGAAAGTGAGTACCCCTTCCCATAAATAGGTTTGATAATGAATTTAGAGTAAACATTTTATTCCTAGTTGTAATTTTAAAGCCTGCTCACTACCCTCCTTTTGCTCTTATGGTAGCCATTTCAGAAGTGATATAAGAACTGGGAATGTGTAAACATAACCAGACAGCTAACTATTTTGATTTGATTTTACAATAGTGTACCAATATTTTAATCACTAGTACCTATATGCATTTCATTTTTCCTATTAATTTACATATGGATTGGGGCGGTGCCACCTGGAGGGCAAGTGTCCTGCAGAGTTTTTCTCTAACTTGACTCAGCACACACTTGTAGGTTTTAAGTATATCTAGCCAGACCTTGATTAGTTGATTCAGGTGTGTTTAATTCAGGTTGGAGATAAACTTTGCAAGACACCTGCTTCCAGGACAGACATTGCCTACCCCTGCGTCTAGCCAATCAAGAGCACCTAGTATGTCCTCTGTGTGTTACATCAATTTTGGATGAGAGCCAAAATACAAAATAGCTGACAACACAGATGCCTTTGAATGTTTTGGAGTAGTCGCTGGGCAACACATACTTTCAACTCCCTTCGAAGATTTTCTATGTGGTTGAGATCTGGAGACTTGGTCACTCCAGGACCTTGGAATGCTTCTTACCAAGCCACCCCTTCATTACCTGGGCAGAGTGTTTGGGACTATTGTCATACTGAAAGACCAAGCCATGTTACATCTTCATTACCCTTGCTGATGGATGGTTTTCACTCAATCTGACGTTACATGGATTCCCACTTTCCTTACGTGGATTGGTAAGTATTGTGCTCTTTGGATGCAACTCAGCATTCTTTCTCCATCAGTTCTATTCTGGTTTCCTCTGACCATATAACATTCTCCCAATCCTCTTCTGGATAATACACATGGTTTCTAGAAAATTTCAAACGAGCCTGGACATGTACTGGCTTAAGCAGTAAGACATGTCCCTGGAGGCGTAGCATCTTACATATGGTAGCCTTTGTTGCTTTGGCCCCAACTCTCTGCATGTCATTCACTAGGTCCCCGCTGTGTGATTCTAGGATTTTTGCTCACCGTTCTTGCGATCATTTTGACCCCACAGGATGAGATATTGCATGGAGCCCCAGATCAAGGGAGATCATCAGTGGTCTTGTATGTTTTCTAATAATTGCTCAAATAGTTGATTTCTTCATACCAAGCTGCTTACCTATTGCAGATTCAGTTTTCCCAGCATGGTGCAGGTCTATAATTTTGTTTCTAGCGTCCTTTGACAGCTCTCTGGTTTTGGCCATAGTGGAGTTTGGAGTGTGACTGAGGTTGTGGACAGGTGTCTTTTATACTGATAAGTTCAAACAGGTGCCATTGATACAGATAGCATGCATGGAGGACAAAGCAGCCTCTTACAGAAGAAGTTACAGGTCTGTGAGAGCCAGAAAACTTGCTGGTTTGTAGGTGACCAAATACATATTTTCCACCATAATTTGCAAATAAATTCTTTAAAAAGCAAACACTGATTTTCTGGATTTTTCTCTTTTTGTTTCATAGTTGAGGTATACCCTTAATGAAACTTAAAAAGATGAGAGAGGCCTTTAAGTGGGAGAACATGCAGAATTGGTGGTTGACCAAATATTTTTTGCCCCACTGTATGTGATTGTATTATTTACTAATGAAGTTTTTATGACTCACAGGGGTCTAGTCGAATGGTGTCATCATCAATGTCCATCTCATCCTCACTCGCAGGACACAGCTCTGGAGTTTTGGCCCTAGTAGGACAAATTTTATAATATAAATAATTTTACACATTATATAAATAAGGTCTGCTCTAAGGCTCTCTTCTGTTTTACCTCATATATTGGATCTCTTCTTTAAACTCATAAAAATCTCGACCCCTCTCTCCATCAGGTCTGCTGATCTTTCCGGCCCCCTCGTCCTGCTTTTCTATCCCGGTCGTGCAGGGTACTGTGGAAAATAAGCAATCAGGTTTAGCATCTAGATCACTCTTGCTATTACCAATAATGTGTCTGCACAATTCTCTCGTTCTCCCCGTGCTTACGTCGGTTTCCTCCCACCATCCAAAAACATGTACACTAGGTTAATTGGTGAGTCAAAAATTGCCCATAGGAGAGAATGTGTTTGTGGTTGTTTAGTTGTGTGCCCTGCGATGGACTGTCGAACTGTCCAGGGTGCACCCCTGCCTTATGTGCATTCTAGCGGAACCCTGTGACCCCAGTTTAGGGAATAAGCAGCTTATAAAACGAATGAATGAATATTATTTTAACTTTGATAACTGCAGATTTGGTTGGTTCTCTTGCTTGACTTACTGTTATTAGGCCTGGTTTATCACCTCAGACCAAAAGAATCAATCATGATGTATAAATAAGATAAAATGTATGTGACTGATACATAGATTTGTTTCATCACTAGTAACAGTGTGGAATACGAGGCCCAACATCATATTCGTTCCTAGGGTCCAAAAGTGCCTGAGGATTTGACTTACACTGGTACAGGTGTACAGACTGGACTTCCTCCTGATGGGAATCGGAACTGCCGAGGATAGTCTGGCTTTCGATCTGATCTTCCAATGTTTTTTCTCTTTTGCTAGAACAATCGCAGACTGAACTCGATACAGTAACTGTTGTTTCATTTTCTGTTTGTGTTCCCTGATCGACACATGACCTCGGTGTTGTCCAGATTTCAGGCTCCACATTTGATTGATTTTGCCCCGATATTATTTGTTTATGTTCTGATGTCGAACCAGTCGACGTGGCCTCATTCTCACATGTTACCTTAAGGGTTTCCTGTGCGATTTCGACAGATTCTGTGTGTAAAATGTTTAAATCTGTATTTTTGTCTGTTGCTGGAATGTCGAACGCTGTCAAAAGACGAGCCACAAGCTCAGCCTTCAACCCCTTTGGGTCGAGTCCCCGATCCCGCAGCTCGGCCCGCAGCTCGGCCACTTTAAGCTTCCTCACGTCCTCCAACAACATCGTGATATAAATACTTGTTTTAAAAAAAACTAAAACGTAGTCAGACGCAATAAAAAGTAAACATGTTTAGAGCTAATGAGTAGAAATAAAAAAAAATAAAAAAAACACACACACAACACAAGACGAAGCAGCTGACCAAGAAAATTCAAGAAAGCATTCTGATTGCTAATTGGTCGAAATATATTTGCCCCGCCCACACTATGCGCTAATCAATCTTTGACACAACCGTGATGTAATTAGTTTGTCATAAAGCAAACGTTTACAATTTGTAAAGGAGTAAATCAATAGATTTTTAAAAACATATTAATGTTTTATTCACGTAGATAAAAATGAAATGTGCAGCTGTTTTGACGTCACCTGCGTCGAGAAGAAAGAGTCCAATTGGTTAGCATTCCCGGGGTCAAAGGTTACAAGCAGATTCCAACATGGCGGCCTCCGCGGAAGACATGTTTTCGCGGTGCGTTGATCCCGGTAAAGCTTCTAGCTGCGTGGAAGTCCGATTTATCGACAATGTCAAGGTATGCATATGCTATTAAAAATGGCTAATAATAACACTCATGACTTTTTGCTATCTGATTCGTTTTAGATAACACATTTGTTTGGAAATTTCACATCCGTGATATCTAGTCGTCCCCCCCAACGTTTTCCTACGTTATAGGTCGGAATATAAAACAAATCCTATGCCAGTCGTCATGTTAACTATTTATCTATTATCTTTGTTATTATATGATGTTCAAATTTATTTTGAACATGAATGAAAGCTTTCGACAGGCTGCTGATTGCAATTGCTCGAGACACCGTAAAGAAGAGCCTAAGATACACAGTATACATTTTTTAACAATCTGTCTGCTTTTATCTGTCAGGGCAAAGGACTGTTTACCAAAAGACCTTTTAAAAAGGGTGAGACAATCTTCACCGAACGTCCCATTGTGTCTGCTCAGTTCCTGTGGAATGCCATGTACAAGTATAAAGGTGAACAGTGTTGTTTTCTTATGCACACATTCCTACAAGAAATAGTTGGTGGGTTTTCATATTGCAGTTTTTTGTAAAAGGCTTATTTGTATAATAGTTCATAATATTAACTCAGCAGTGGCATAATTTAATACAGAGGCACTTGTTCAAATTTTTATCAGGCTTGTAACAAGTATACACCATTCTCTCTATCTACAATCATGTTACAAACAGTGATTGCATAAGTAATTTTGGTAACTCAAAATGTTGGAATACTAATCAAAAGGTTATGAGTCTAAATCCTAGTATCATAAAATTGCCTCTGAATATAAGGTGGTTGAACCGATTACTGCTCAATTGACAATAAAAATGAGAGTAATGCAATTTGTCCTAAAAAAATTTTTATCAATTTTGACACTACAAACGTTCATAGTTATGAACACCCTCTGTATCAACATGTAACTAGTAGCTGGGTGGAAGGCGAAGTATTGGCACAATGGTTAAGGTGTTGTACTGTTGATTGAAAGATTATGGTTTAATTACCAGCACCACCATGTTAGAAATATAAATGTTGCAAATATCACTTGAAGTTCTGTGTGCTTGAGATCAAATGCAGTCCGGTCGTTCTATCTAACAGTCTTTCTTCCCTGTAGCATGTGAATACTGCCTGCGTGCTCTTGAAACCGCAGAGGAAAACGCACGCAGGCTCAGCAGGCAACCTGCTCTTAGCCTGCCTCACCCGGAGCTGTGTAAAGTCCAATCTGAGCTCCACCAGGCCTGCCCGAGCTGCCAGGTAACACATGCTTTAGACTTCTTAATCCAAATGCCACTATCGTCCAGTTTAACACTGTGTTATTCAAATTCAATCTTACGTTGGGTAACTTCAACTTAAGGTTATTATTAGGGATAATAGTTAATTTTTTCCATAAGTTTCTGCTAAATGCTAGTGTAAGATGTACAAACTACATCAGCCTCTTGGGGTCGCAGCTTGCCCCGCAGCTTGTCCACTTTAAGCTTCCTCACTACTGATTAAAAATAAACAGAACACGACTTCTGTGTGCTGGAGTTGATTTATGTAGGACTATTACTCTCTGTAGCTTGCAAATACTGTCTGTGTGCTTATCAATAATAAGTCGGAATAGATCTGTGTATCTTGTGACAAAAGTGTCAGTTTGTACTATCAGATTCACTTATACTATAGCTTGTCATTTGAATGACATCCAGCCACCCATGTCAAATCCCGCCAATCAGAGTGATTGGTCACACATGGATCTAGTTTTTCTGCCATGTGCATAAGTCATTTTGTCAGAGTATGGGCATAAGCCTCACGTGTAATGTGCCCCTATAATAAGTAGAAGCAGCATACAACCTCCACATTTGTGTAGCCATATTGATATGTGATTCGAGATGTGGAGGTTGTCTATACCAAAAGTAGACTCAGCAAAAAACAATATTGACATTCATTCATTAATTCATCTTCTTATTAATTCTCAACGAATTCAGGGTCACGGGGGTCTGCTGTGCCTATCTGCTGCGCCTATCCCAGCACACATAGAGCGAGAGGCGTGGGTACACCTTAGACGGGTCACCAGTCCATCTCAGGGCAACACATAGACAAGCCACCATTCACACACACATTCACTCCAAAGGACAATTTTAGAATCACCAATCGACCCAATCTGCATGTTTTTGGACTGTGGGAGGAAACCGGAGTACCCGGAAGAAACCGAAAGTGCGGGTAGAGCATGCAAACTCGGCACAGAAAGATCCTGACTCGGGATTCGAACCTGGGACCTTCTTGTTGTAAGGCGACTGTGCTAACCATATATTGATATTGATATCAGCTGCTATTTTTATTTGCATGTTTATGTGCATTGGACGTATTTGTTTTGGCACACCGTTGATATATAT
>JAOTRA010000008.1:2153040-2165183 GCA_026260255.1 Pseudolaguvia tuberculata | reverse complement strand
GTTGAGATGGTTTGGACATGTGCAGAGGAGGGACATGCAGTATATTGGTTGGAGAATGCTGAGGATGGAGGTGCCGGGCAGGAGGAAAAGAGGAAGACTAAAGAGGAGGTTTCTGGATGTGGTGAAGGAAGATATGCAGGTAGTTGGGGTGAAAGAGACAGATGTAGAGGACAGGGTAGTGTGGAGAAAAGCGATCTGCTGTGGCGACGCCTAACGGGAGCAGCCGAAAGAAGGAGGAGAAGATCAGATTTTTAAAAATTATGTGGCAGCCAATATAGTATAGGTAAAATGGGAGTGCTATGTTCATATCATCGGGGGGCATGGTGGTGTGGTGTAGTGTATAGCGCAATTGCCTCACAACAAGAAGATCCTGGGTTGGGGATCTTTCTGTCTGGAGTTTGCATGTTCTCCCTGCTCTTGCGTGGGTTTCCTGCATTTCCTCCCACAGTCCAAAAACATGCAGATTATGTCGCTTTGGTGATTCTAAATTGTCCATTGGTGTGAATATGTATGTGAGTGTTTTTGTCTAAGTCCAGTCCAGGGTGTACCCCTGCCTCTCGCCTTATGTGCACTGGGATAGGCGCCAGCAGACTCCCGTGTCTTTTAGTTATAGTGAGACTGTCGCTGCTGCGTTTTTAAACTAATTTAAACTTTTTCCTACACCTAGTTGAACCAGACAGCAAAGCCTTACAGTAATCCTGTCTGGAGGTGATAAAAGCATGGACTCATTGTTCTGCATCATTTAGATACATTTTCTAGAAATAAGAATCTGTTATTCATATTGTTTTATGTGCATGATTGAAGCAAAAAAGAAAAGTAGTTTTTTTTAATACACTTTTGCTCATATAGTACGTATTGATCCCTTTTCTAATGATTGCATCATTGAAAGAGTGCTATTAAAATTAAAATCTTGGTTTGTTTAAAGTTCAATTATAAAAAAATCTACATTTTAAAAGTATTTAGCTACGACACGGAGTAGGGGTTAGCCTGGTTTCCTCACAAAGAAGGTTCCGGGTTTGATTCCTTCCCCAGTAAGGGGTCTTTGTGCGGAGCTTGCGTGGCTTGTCTCCAAGTACTCTGGTTTCTTCCCACAGTCCAAAAACATGTAAATTAGGTAAAATTTAAGATTCCATGTTGCCCATAGGAGTGTGTGTGTGTGGTTGTTCGCATATGTTTGGCCCTGGAATGGGCTGGCGACCTCTAGGGTGTACCTTTCGCTTTGTGTGCTGGGATAGGCTCCAGCATTGAACTTGAATTTAGGGAATAAGCAAGTTAGAAGATAATAAGTAACTAATAAGTATTACCTCTTGCTTATTTTATTTTTTACTGTACTTGCTGTACTTTAGCTGTTGGTCAAGTTTACCCTTGTATGTTTAGTTCCCTCAGTCAGTGGGTTCATGCCTGTGATGCACTGGAGCTTCCTCGTCAGCAGAGGGAGCAGCTGGATTCCTTTATTGACCAGTTGTACAAGGACATCGATAAAGGTCACTTTCCCTGTCAAATACAAAACACACACACCACTGTGTAGTAAATGTGAAGCATCGATTCTCACAATACATGCAAGTCCTATGTTATGTTATGTTATGTTTGATGTATTTTGGTCGATCTAAGAAAATGTGAAATAGATGTGTTAGATGAAAGGTTTTCACAGCCTGTCATTTCCTTTTTGTTCATCTTGCAGAAACGGGTGACTTCCTCAATTGCGAAGGCTCTGGTCTCTTCCTTCTCCAGAGCTCATGTAAGAATAACAATGTTTTCACACTACACGTCTCTTTACCTTATACAAACGTTCAATTCAAGCCAGATAAAGAAACCAAAGGTCACTTCCTGTCATATTCCTTGTCGTCAAGGTAACCACAGCTGCATACCAAACGCAGAGGCATCCTTCCCTGACAACAACTTCCTGCTTCACCTGAGCACATTGACTGACATTAGCCCTGGAGAGGTTAGAGCGGGAATGGGTGTGGTTTAACACTGGGTACACGCCTTTATAATGAATTTGTTTACCAACCCTTCAGTGTGTAGCTGACTAATAAACTCTGATGTATTTAAGCGATGTAATGAGGAGTGAATAGTATATTTATTGATGTTCTATTTTTGTGTAAAATTGCCAATGTAATTGATCAATGTAATTTGCTTTTTAAGCAAATATTTGCAAAGGGTTAATTGTAAATTTAATAAAATTTCATCAATAAATAAAATAAAATCCGCAGCATAACCCATTGTCATTATAAAATATTATTAGTGATTAACTCATTAGTATAGAGGTCCGGATGTAATATTAAAGGGTGTTACTATTCTTACTCTACCGAGAACAATAGTGTGTGTAAATATGTATGCCTGGCAGTTTTCAAGCACAAAGGTTTTATGTAGGCGCAAGTTTTACGACTTGTACGTTTGAACACATAGTATTAAACCTTGAGAATTTTACACTGTTATGACTTTTTTTTAATTATTATTTTAAGACCAAATATGGCCTAAACTGTATTGAAGGGACAAAAAAAATTATCATAAAAATAATTTATTGGCAACTTGGGACTATGCAATTGAATTGTGATTTTTCTGATAGTGTGAGTACGTTTCAGTCTTCTTAATAGCAACACACACTTTATACATTTAATTTCCTGTAGTCCAACAGCTGCATTGTGTCTTTTATATTATTGTACAATTCATGCATTTTAGTTAAAAAAAAAACCTATTTTAGCTTTATTATTTCATTTTATTCATTCATTTTCTATATTTACTTATTCTCTAATTTACGGGTGTCTGCTAGAACCTCTCAGCTCTGAAGAGTGGAAGGCAGGGCAGGTCGTTACACTCGCACAGACTCGCATGCACGTCTATAGGCCATTTTGACTCACCAATCAACCTAATGTACATGTTTTTTGGACAGTGGAAGGAAACTCTAGTACACTGAGTAAACCCACTGGGAGAACTTTCAGACATGCTCAGAAAAAGAATGAAACCATAGCCTTCTTGCTGAGAGGCAACAGTTCTAAGCTAATGTGCTAGCTTTTTACAATGTATATATTTACATACATTTGTCTCTTTTTTTTATTTTCCAAGATATCAATTAAATATGAAGGGCCTTGCTCAGGGGCCCGGCAGTGGCAGCATAGCCGGGCTCAGATTTGAATCACTCAAACACTTTAACTACTGAACAACTTTTTTTTTTTTTTTTTTTTGTTAATATAAAATCAAAATGATGATTTTTTTTAAATTTAACAATTGTTAGCTTTTGTACATTAAATTATTTTCTTAAAACACTTTTGTACATCTATACATTTTGTGCTAATAACTGACTAATTTAATTATATTATTAGTACTATAATACAAATTTTCTGCACGCCACAGGTTCTTTCTGTGCGTAGTTTGTATGATCTTTTTGTGCTTGTCTGGGTTTCCTACAGGTACTGTGGTTTCCTCCCATAGTCCAAATACATATACATTAGGTTGATTGATTCTAAATTGCCCATAGGGGTGAATGTGTATGTGAAAGGTTGTTGTGAGTGTTGGCCCTGTGATAGACTGGCAACCTGTCCAGAGTGTACCATATGTGCGCTGGGATAGGCTCCAGCAAACTCTGTGACTGCGAATTGGGGAATAAGCAAGTTAGAAGATGAATTAATTAATTAATTAATAATGTTAAAAGAAAACATGCTTTTTAATGTTTATTTGATAGGCACTTTTTTGATAGGAAATTATTCATTCATTCATTCATGCTCTGGCTGCTAACTTTAGTTCCGGATCTAGTCGGTAATTGACTGTTGCTGTTTTTGCCACATTGTAGGAAATCTGCATCAGCTACTTGGACTGTTGCCAACGAGACAGGAGTCGTCATAGCCGACATAAGATCCTGAGGTAATTAATGTTTACAGCTTGGTTAAGAAAATCTGTACTTCCCTCTAGAATTGATCCATTCCAGGTTAGTGTCTCTGTTCTAGCAGGAGAGTTTAATCATGGATCTCTGCTCTTCATTGGTCACCTGCATTTTGACTGTTTTAGATGGTGGTGAATTAGGCAGGATGGCTTGGAAATATTTTATTGAAGACATGTTTATGTTTAATCTTGTAAGGTATCGTATTTAGATTTTAGCTGCAGTTTTGGGGCTCCAGTTAATCAGAATGCTTTGTTAATAATTCTTCATTGAAACATACGTTTCAAGTTCCGCAGTGGCTATTTATAGCATCATCATCACTAAGTACTAACCTGGTGTCCAATGTAACCGGTGTCTTATATTTTCCATATCCTAAACTGTATGGTCATCAAGCGTAACCCTCTTCAGTGACACATAACATGCAACAAACAATATATTTATATAACCTTGAGTAACAAAGTCGTTCCAGATTTAGTCCATAAATCATGTTATAATAACCTCCACTTTTCTGGGAAGGCTTTATACTAAATGCTAGAGTGTGGCTTTATTGATCTTGTTTATAAGAGCATTACTAAGATCACATATTGATATGTGAGGAGGTCTGGGGTTTAGTTTGTGTTCCATCTCAAAGGTATCCACCTTGCTTTCATGGCGATCAGTGACTTTGTCATGCTGTTTGGGTCTCTTATCTGCATTGTGGTGTGATTTAAAACTAGGGTTTCAAAATTCCTGAAATTGTCAAGGCTGAAAATGTTTTACGGGAATAAACTGGGGATTTGAAAAATTGTTGAAAAAAACAATACACACACACACACATTTACTCCTATGGACAATTTAAGAATCGCCAATTGACCTAATCTGCATCTTTTTGGACTGTGGGAGGAAACCGGAGTACCCGGAGGAATCCCATGCATGCGCAAACTCCGCACAGAAGATCACCAGCCCAGGAATCGAACCTGAGACCTTCTTGTTGTGAGGCGACTGTGCTATCCTCTATGCCACCATCATATAAGAATTCAATTCAATTTTGACGTAATAAGTTTCCAACAATTTTCAAAATTTCCATTTCTATAGAGATGTTCCAGAAATGTTTTGCATTCTTTGCAATATTCTACAGGAGAAGAACCTTATAGGTGTGTGATGGTTTGTTGAGCTATCTAATGTTGTGTTTATACTTCCTGGCATTCCTGTCACTAGGAGGTCACAAGTTTAATATTGTTGATGCTGCAACCATCTGTGGCTGGTGTAACGCAAGGCAGTCGTTGGCATCTTGCTAAGCTGTAAGTCTACATGGGAAGCAGTTTTAGATGATGCACAGACAGATGTACATGTCTCACAGGAAACACGTTCTGTTAGTTGATGTCTGCCATACAAAAGAGAAGAAATGGTATAATATAAGGCATCTACAACGACTGTACGCTTTCTGGTCAAATATAGTTTGGCTAATAATTTGTAGTATTAGTGTGTGTGTGTGTGTGTGTGTGTGTGTGTGAGAGAGTGAAAGAACGAGAAAGGGCATGTGAGAACATAATTTGACATTTGCTTTTAGATAATTGTCGGTTGAGATTGAAGATGGAAATTATCTTAGCCACTTATATTTGCATAAAAATATAAAATTGTATAAAATCCAGAAAAAATAGATTAATATTCCTCAGTCTTATGTTTCATAGTATGAATGCGTGCATATGGGTTTTTTTTGTTGTTTTTGAGGGGTTGAAAGACTAATACATTTTAATTGAGAAGCATGAAATTGATGGTTTCTTTATTTTATTAAAATGCTTTTTTTTTCTTTGTTCCTGTGTTTCAGAGAGAACTACCTTTTTGTGTGCTCATGTCAGAAGTGCATGGACCAGCTGGATGATGCTGACATGACCTCAGAGGATGAGGATGAGGGGGAAGGCGAGACTGAAGGGGATGACCTAGAGGACGAGATGACTGACGTGTGAAGTTTTCAACATTTCATCTATCATTTTCATACCTGTCTTTTCATGGATGTTTACTCTTATGTATTTTGTTCTAAGGGTCACCCTAACAAACATTCAGCTCTGTTCATGCTATAGGAAAGTGAACTCTTGGCTATGCAAAGTGTTTAATCTCATTTTGACGCATTTTTGTTATCCCATCAATAGTACCAAAAATGCTTTTTTGTTTTGGACTGACCTGATTCATTTCCTATATGTTCTGGCAACAAGTGATCTAACACATGAATTCAAATTTTATGAACTTTCTGGACCAGAGATGTAACAAAAGGTGGTGTGTGATGTCTCTACCAATATTTTTGTGTACTGGGCAAAAAAATAGGGTGTTTACAACCTCTTAAAAATCTGTCCGTTATTTCATACATAAAGTAATTACCACAGAGCCCTGCAGTATTATTGGCAACCTTCATGAAAACAAGCTTAAAAATTAAATGTAACATTTTAACATTTTCAATCAAAAAATTTGAGGACCCTAGTCACCTTTGTTCTGACAGTAAGTATTCATTTAAATAAATGCAAACCAATTACCATTTATAACCCCCCTCCTCCATTTTATCTGTGTTTTGCAGAAATTGTTGTTGCCTGAAACCATGTCTGGTTTTGCTAGGGTATAAATACTATGGCACGCAAAAACAAATTGTTAAAATTGCCTCTCTAACCTAATATCCCTGTCACCCACCCTTTGGAAAGAAACAGAATATGAACATACAAGCAGCAGTAACAACTCTATACAGTCAAGTCAAGAGTTGCGTTTATTGACGTGAAGGATGGTAAAGTAGTAAAAATAAGCTTTTCCTTATGTGTCTCATCTTGGAAAAATTTTGCCTGTAATATCAGCTTACTTTTATCAAAATGGAAACTGGCAATAACATCCTTACAATTACAGTTCGGCATTTGGCAGACGCTCTTATCCAGAGCGACTTACATTTGGTCTCTTTTTTACAACTGCGCAATTGTGGATTAAGGGTCTTGCTCAGGGGCTCACAGTGATGGCTTGGTGGGAATCAAACCCCGCTCTTTCTGGTATTACTCCAACACCTTAACTACTAGGCTACCACACCCACATCCATGTACTATATTTTAGTAAGGGTGTACTTTACAACTGTACTTCACAACAAGTATAATTCTTATAGTAAGGTAACTTTTGTTTATATGATGTTACAAATGTTCAAAAAAGTTAAATATTTTTAAAGTGACTGAAATCTAACTATAAGGAACATTTTCTCCCCTTCTTTAAGCACTTACAGCTAATTGAAAAAGGTGCATTGGGTGCATTTTTCCTTGTCTACATATAAGAAATTATCTTACCTACATCGTAATGGGAAAGAAAAGGGTACATTGTATTCATACATCGAAGTTTGCGCAGGAGTAATGGGTTATTCAGAAACTTTTTGCATACTGTAATTCATATATTATTCATTCGGGCATACCATTCACTATATAGAAGAACAGCTATATAGCAACTATAACATGCTATAGTGTTCACATGGCTTCTTTTAAACATTCTTATAATGGATATACTAATAAATAGAACAAAATAACTGAACAATAAGCAGTTTAGTAATAGTTGTTAATAATTACAGCTTCTGGTGCTGACGATCTGCATGAATTTTTAGTTCCCTGTAGGTGATTGCAGCTACATTTACCTTTCAGTTTTTTTGTTTTTTTTTTAATGTTGAGTTAGAGAATTGCAGGATGAAGGAAAACTTCTTTTTTTTTGCATCAGTTCTCCTAACAACCTATCATCGTAGGATCATAAAATAAAAAAAATTGCAGACTTTTACACTGACAAATCTGAAGAATCCCCATTTTGGGACTATCATACCAGAACAATTCAACATGGATGGACAGTGGCAAATGTTAAATTATAACTAGATATATTTAAAAAGCAGTAATGATCTTTTGACGGTTCAAGTGCAGAACATGAAATGAAACTTTTCTTGAATAATATTTGAGCTCCTTATCTTACTAAAAACTACAGACCAAATAATTAACAGATTAGCATTCATTAGTGCATTTTCTGCCTCCTTGATATTTATTTACGCACACGTTCTATTTATTCTGCAATCAGGAATGCAGCAGATATCTTCTCAGAGCTTTGAACTGCCATCAGGTTTTGCTTCGGTGATTCTATTAAATATTGTTCTATGAACACATCCTGAGACATTCATTATGATGATGCTTAAGAACTAAGATTGCTCTGTGTTATGTATACATCAGCTCTTTAAAACAGGGAAGAAACACAAGCGTTTAGGGAGTTAATCATACTAAATTGGCGTGGTACCAAGGAGCCAAGAGTTTGGCACAGTATTGCATGGTTAGATGTTCTCTAGAAGAGATGATTAATTACACGTCATACCGTGTTATTCATAGGGTGTCTTCATAGGGTCCAAGTGCCTTTTTAAACAAGATGCAGCTTTGGCAATTCAGATGGCGTTAAGTTAGCATTTATGCCACACATGTCAGCTATTCATATTCAATTTCCTTAGGAATTAACAATTGTTTCAGTTGAATCCTCTGTAAATTCTTTTATCATATACACACCGTATTGTAGGACTGTTGAGGCCACACATCCGCATGTACTATGCAATCCTCAAGAACATACATCCATCCTTTATTTTTTTTTAGTCCTTTCACAAAAACTGTTGTAAATATCGATCTTGGTCAGTGTGCATGCAAATTACATCATTAACAAATTGCATGAAGTTACTGTGCTTTGTGCAAGATATTGTTTAAATTATTGTAGAAACAAATGCACTGTTTGAGCAAAGGTGTAAACCCCCCCATGTCATTTTACAAATATAATAAGTGCATTTGAGTTTGCTAATGACCAAAAACCAGATAATTGTTTGAATACAGTTACAACCAAAAATTTTCAAATAATTAAAAAACATTTCCCAATAAATTATATTTCTAGCTATCTGTAAGTTCCATAGGAAAGGTTTAGAAACTGCACGGCTGTGTACTATTTACATTTATTATCTATTCAGTGTTAATTTTTTTTAATGAGGACTTCATTTAGTATGATTTGCTTTTTCTCAAGTTATTTTACATGTTAAAAGCAATTTAATAGACAAACCAAAGTTCTAAAATTTGTGCACCTTTTTAAAAGTGCTGTGTTGCAGTGAACTTTTGCATCCAGTAGTTTTGGAAATAAGAAATGCAAGTGTTAATAAAGGTCCATTAGAGCTGCTTTATGCAAGGTTTATGAACATTTTTTCTGGTTAGCTCACCTTGTGGGCAATTTTGTTATTACTTGTATTTTACATGCCTTCTTTTTATTTTTAACTAACAAGGTTATTTTTAAACCATCAGTTAGGGCTCTAAAAATTGTTATAGCAACTTTTGTCTAGTAAGAACTATACATGGCAAACAAACAGGTAGAGTAATTTACACTAAAATATGTTCTTTTCTAGAGGATATAGGCACTTTTGTATCGTTACTCAACCTAAATTTGATCTAATTAGTGACCCTGGTTGACTGTTATATATGATGTCTACGGAGAGAAACTGCAGAATAATTAGAGGGTAAAAGCCACATTGAGGTGAAAGTGCTAAAAGAAAAAAAAAACTAAAGAGATCTGGAAGAAATTTCCAGTTTCTCTTCTTTCTGAAGAATGCCTGCTGTGTTGAGCAGTCATGAGCCTTTGCTGATTGATTTGTGTCTATGGAAATATGACTCAGATCAGCTTTTTTACATGTCAAATGTTAACAGTGGATCAAGTGTGTTGGTCCTATTAATTTAATCATTGTATAGGTGAAATGGGCGGCGCGGTGGCGTAGCACGGTCACCTCACAACAAGAAGGTCCCGGTTCTGTTTCCCGGGCCGGGGATCGTTCTGTGCGGAAAATTTCGCAGCAATTTTGCCTTATCCACAGCAAGTTACATTTATTTCGGTTAAACAACCAAGCATCTGGGGTTGACGGCCTTGCTATCAGTGGTAAATTGATGGTTTTGGGAATAGACCCCAATCTTCTAATTAGCTGTTCAACATGTTAACCACTGTGACCACTTCCCCTTTATTATAGCAGAAAGAGTGAGACTAAATCTGGAATAGGATGTGATAACCAGGGGTCTCCACCCGGTCTCTGCCCTCCAAAAAGTTATTTTAAATATGGAATGAATCCACTTTCACAAAATCAAGAAGCAAGCAACAAACAATTATTGAAGGTGAAATAGGAGGTGTAAAAACGAGAAAAAAAATACATCTTTGGTAGACACGGCGAGATGCGGTGTGTTCTGAAAATTGCACTGTAACAAATTACAGGAATTGTTCAAAAAATTAACTTTGTCTCTGCTTACCAATTACATTGTGTAGAACACCATTCAGCATGATGCGGCACACTGTGTAGGGTGTTAAAGCGGTAGCCCACCGGGTTCTGTTAACATTTAAGCTGCCCAATCGCTCGTTCTACTGACCCAGTGTGAGAATGGGCAACATTGTATCTGGGCTCTCTGTTAGTTTCTGAATTAGGTTAACAGCAAATTCTTTAGTGGATAACCACAATCTCTTGATAGTCAGTTAAATATTAAAAAGACCTAAATACGACCCATAACAAACCCTGTCAGCTTGGAGACTCATCTCACCTGTACTGTTTGTATGTATGAATCATAGGTTGACCCAGGCCAGTTTGCCGCCGTGTTTGTTAGGTAAATTTGTACATCACATTATTTGCACATTTATTGTCTGGAAATTTCTCCAATTCATGTATGCAAATTTTTTCTTCAGATGTTTTGCTTTATAGCAATATGTGTGCAGTCAATTGGTATTACTATTGACAATTGTGAAAAATTGCACTTTAATGTTTGATTAGACAACTGCATCAAATGGAACCTTTATATACCTGCTAGACATGTTGTAAAATATCTTGTAGTCAAATTTGCAACCTCACTTTATTGCCTCTAAGAGGACAAAAACACGAAAAATGTATGTAGGCTTGCTGTGGAATCTAACCAAGTGTAAAAGTTGGCATATGCAAAGGTGTTTGTGTAATTGTCAATTTAATCTAATTTGTGTTACAATAGGTTTGAAAAGAAAGTTAGAAGACTGCTATTTGGAACTGCTATTTTTGAGATAGTCAGTACAATCTGCATCTACAAACAACATCTTGGCTGAAACATCATTGATTGTTATTTTTGGTGAATGGGGCTGTAATGTGAGCTCAACATCCTGTAAGAGAACAAAATTGGAAGAGATATGAAGCAGGAAGTATGGACACCTGGGGCCGTATCTTAGAGGCATAACCTCTGAGCTCCAGCTAGCAGAGTCATGCTGACAGCAACAGCCTGTTGTGAATGTTGCCACACAAGAGCATCTCTTTAACATAGTCACATGAACACGTTAAAGAGGTCAAGGTACCTGGCCTGGGTGAAAAGACTAGATATGTCTATTTAAAGATGACTTGAGAAAAACTATGACTGTCTAATTTCACTTTTACAAATGGGTTTTGAGTGTAAAATGGCAGCAATAAAAACAAGCCACGTTATGTTTATTGCGAATGTCGATGTCACGAAAATCTATTTGCATCTTGTAGTTTTAAAAAGATTGCTTAGTCCTATTTAAAATTCTACGAAAGAAAGCCATTCAAGTTTAACATATGCTTGTTTATGCTATGTCATAATGCTAATAGCACTCATTTTAGTGCTTCAGTTGACTTAAACACAGCATGTTTGCCTTTTTGCAGATTACTTATTACTATGTTAACTCCTGTCATTCAGCCCATGTTTCACTGAAACAATTCTAATAAAGACAAGTGCGAACCTCATTCACTCAGTGTTGTGCTGTTCTTTGTCATGACATACCATCCCTTGAGGGCATTTTGATTTGTTAAAATGCCTTTCCCTCCCCTTATGTATTTTCTTTGTTGCATTTTCTAGGTTTGCTCAGAAATAGGTCATAATAACTTCTGAAATTCAGGAGTCTCCTGTGGAGGACTATGCTGAAAAAAAGATAAAGAGGTAGAATTTATGGAAAGATTTTTTTTAGTAGTATTTAATGTCTACACAATTGATTTGAGTACAGCTACAAACAACAATTCCCTCATCAGGGCTTGGACTGCACAGCCGAAGAAGTGTAGCTACTATAACTGTTTGTTTTTAAAGTTAGGTTTTCATATCCAGATTAACATTTCTAATAATCCCAAATATTAATGCTAAATGACCTTAAGCAATTAGAATGATCAATGATTTCAGGTTGTAATATTCTTTCTTGGGCGGCGCGGTGGCGTAGTGGATAGCACAGTCGCCTCACAACAAGAAGGTCCCGGGTTCGAATCCCAGGCCGGGAT
>JAOTRA010000008.1:2051635-2073395 GCA_026260255.1 Pseudolaguvia tuberculata | reverse complement strand
TGTCGTACGCTTTCTCCAGATCCACAAACACACAATGCAACTCCTTCTGGCCTTCTCTATACTTCTCAATCAACATCTTCAAAGCAAATATGGCATCTGTAGTACTCTTCCTTGGCATGAAACCATACTGTTGCATACAGATGGCCACCTCTTCCCTCAGCCTGGCTTTCCCATAACTTCATGGTGTGACTCATCATCTTTATTCCCTGTAGATACTGCACGCTTGCACATCTCCCTTATTCTTCTCTGCCTGGCCAACCGGTACAAATCGTTTTCTCCCTCCTTAGTGTCCAACTTCTCATACGGCTCCTCATACGCCTTTTCCTTAGCTTTTGCCACCTCCCTCTTCACCTGATGCCTCATCTCCTTATACTCTTAATAAGGTTACTGTCAATAAATACTTTAAGACATCAAATGCACTCCTGTAAATGTGAACCACATAATCATATACTTGAGATATCCTACGCTCTAATTATGAAAAAAAATTGACATTTAATGAGCTTTGAAGCATTGACAAAACACGGCATGGTGAATTATTAAAACAAGTTATTTGTAATGGTTTATCTTTACTTTACAATTGAAGATGTAACATTCATTCATTCATTCATTAATTCATTCATTCATTCATTCATTCATCTTCTTACTCGCTTATTCCCGAATTCGGGGTCACGGAGGTCTGCTGCACCTATCCCAGCACACATAGGGCGAGAGGCGGGGGTACACCCTGGATGGGTTGAAAGTCCATCTCAGGGCAACACATAGACAAACAATCATTCACACACACATTCACTCCTATGAATTTACAATCACCAATCCACATAATAAAGTTTTTTGAGTGTGGGAGGAAACCGGAGTACCCGGAGCAAACCAACGCAAGTGCTGGGAGAACAGGCAGACTCCACACAGAAAGATCCCGGAACTGGACCTTCTTGTTGTGAGGCAACTGTGCTATCCACTACTTCACCGCTCCGCCTGAAGATGTAACAGTTATAGAAAATCATTGTTAAAGCCGTGTCCATATGTAAATAATTCAAGGGAGTCTGCTGGAGCCTCTCCCAGTGCACAAAGGGTAAGAGGCTTGGGAAAAGCCTAGACAGATCTCAATTCAGTTGCAGGGTCATACATAGATGAACAACAACACATATTCCCACCTATGGTCAATTCAGAGTCACCAATCAACATATATACATGTTTTAGAACTGTTTGAGTGAATCGGAGTACATGTAACATGAAACTCCACACAGAAGAGACCCTTTGCTGTCATGCTGGGAGCGGGGAGTGGGATCGGGGGTAAGGAGAGCACCCAAACGCAGGATTGACAGTTTACGTAAATTCATTATTTATACATATAGTCCAAAAAACACACTAAAAATAAAAACAGAAACAAGAACACTAGATAATTACTGAGGCGTGGCGAGATCAATGCGAAAACTAAACTTGACAAGACGAGATCAAAAACACTTACATGAACATGACGTGATGTGACTCAGGAATCAAGAAAAAAGGCGAAAAGGGCGTAAAGGACAAAAAAGGGCGAGGAAAGGCGTAAAAGGGCGAAAAGGGCGAGAATCCAACAACACTAGGAGAAATGCTGCCGGCTTATAAAGCGTGAGCAATTAGCGCATGAAGAGCGACGTCCCCGTTCCATGAACGCTCATCACAGAGGAGGGCATGACACTTGCCCAGGAATTTAACCCTGTATCTTCTTGCTGCAAGGGGAACCGTGGCAATCACTATGCCACCACGCTCTTGCTCTAAATTACAATGTTTAGCGTCCTATTTTATCAAGTAAAACTGACTTGCTTCACTAGAAACCAACCAACTTGTCTGGGATTAACTAAATCTTTTTCTTTTGGAGGGAACATTTGTTGAGAAAATCATGACCAACGATGGTGAGGGCAATTCTCTACTCACTGTATGCTAGCCAACAGCAGATCTGTGGTTTGATATATTCCAGGCTGATTTCACTGACTTCACAATGCTTTTGATTGATGGCTGTTTGGTCTATAAAATGGGTACAAACGTCAGGTTTTGTGCTGCACCAGAAAACTATTAAGAGAAGTATAAATCCTGTTTATGTGCAATTGAGATTAATTAGAGGGTTCTGTCTTTAATAATAAATAATGTTTAATATATGTTTTTCATTTACCTTTTGTCCTCGTTTTGGCTCCTCTGTGTGTTTTATAATTTTTTTGTTTAATAAACTTTCATTCTCTTTCATTACTACTTGGGTTCAATTCATTTGTCTGACTTTCCGTTCCTGATGCCTGAAAACTAGCTAATGTGAAATATGCTAATGTCACCATATATGCTGTATATTTGTCTACAAATTTAAGCAACTGATGACACATACAGATATAAATCAGGCCATGTGTCAAAATAACAGTTTTTTGTTAATTTGCCTAATGGGAATGATTTGCATTTAATCCCCTACATTAAATTAATCAGGTGAGCAGTTGTAATTTTATTTAACTACTTTTTTCAATAATTATTCATTATTAATTAGTGAAGAGTGTTATAAATTGCAAGAACTGTCCCTTTGGAGGACCGAGGGCGCCCTTGCCTGATCTTTAGAAGTCAATCCTGATGGCGGCCATCTTGGGCGGGTCGCAACTATATAAACAGGTGGCCTCCATTAGGATAATGCGAAGTATTGTTTCCCTAGGCCTTGCTAAGTGTTTGTTTGAACTAATGATATTGACTTTGAGATTTTTGACCTTGTTTGATTTTTTGACTACTCTTTTGGATTGCCCTTTTGGATTGTTTGCTTCTCTCTACCTTACCCTAATAAAACCTGTGAGTCTACCACATCACTGATTCTTCTTTGCCTACAGCCAAGATGTTACAGAATACTTCGCCTAATGTGAATCCAGCGGAGACCCAGACCTTGGATGATCTATTTTCTGCACTGAACTCCCAAGCATCCAAGGTTAACAAGAACAGGTACGCGCTCTCTCCCTAACTACCGCAGTACAAAATAACTCGCCTGCAGCTACAGAAGTCCAGGAACGCTTCTATGGCGACACAGCAAAATGCCCCCGGTTCGTGGCTCAGTGACGCGACTATTTTTTGAGCTGCCCTACTGCCTTCTTGTATGGACATAAGAAGTGCAATTTTGTTTTGTTAAGGGTAGGAGGTAAAGCTCTGCAAGCGGTGGATTTGGTTTGGGAAGTGAACCCGCGGCTGTCTTGGGATGTTGACTTTCTCCTCGACCAGATCTTAAAAGCGTTTAGCCCAGGCACCGAGGAGGAGGTCGCGCAGGTTAAAGCAGTTAAAATTTGTGGCTATATGGAGGCCACCCCAGTACCACGACCTCGCCTCGTGTCCCAGGTCTTGGACACCCAGCTTGGGCTCTGCAAGTGAGCTGGATTCGGGGGCCCTCGTCCATGGCCACCCCCTTTGGAGAAAAGCGGGGTCTGCGTCTGCATCTGAGCTCTCGTCAGCGTCTGCATCTGAGCCCTCGGCAGCGTCTGCATCTGAGCCCTCGGCAGCGTCTGCATCTGAGCCCTCAGCAGCGTCTGCATCTGAGCCATCGTCTTTGTTTTCTGTCCCTTCGGGGCCCCTTTCTGTCTCTTCAGGGCCCCTTTTGGTCCTTTGGTCCCCTCTCAGTACCCTTTGGTCCCCTCTGACCTCAGAGTCTCCTTCGGTTCTGTCACTTCAGGGTCCTCCCCTGTCCCTTCAAGGCCCCTCTGGGTCCCTTCGACCCTTACCGACCCTTAAGGGGACCCGGTAAGGGCCGAAGGGACCCAAGGGGACCCGGTAAGGGCCGAAGGGTCCCCTCGGGTCCCTACAGCCAAGATGTTACATAAATATCAGAAAAGTACAGACACACCATAGAATACTTACTAAAAAGGTGTACACATGCTTATTATCAGGTACAGAATAGGATAGAAAACAAAACCATAGAATATAAGACAAAGGCATGTTGAAGAGACATATCTTCTAGTCCTGTTCTTGTCTATCTCTCCAGGCTTTTTGGTGTCCTGCAGTCTCACCAAGGATCAGTGGTTGTGGCTCTGGGACTACCATGGGCCTGGACCTCCCAATCCTTTTCACCAACCTGCTTCCGTCCAAGTTTCCATTTTCTTCACATCTGGTTATGTCTTGCCTGGTCTCCTTGCAATTACTAATTATTAATTTATGAAGAGCGTTATAAATATCAGCATAGTATAGAACACCATACAGTACTTACTAACAAAGCTGTACACATGCTTATAATGTTCAAAATAGGATAAAAAAACAAAAGCATAGAATAGAAGACAAAGGCATAGCATTTAATACAAAAAGAAAATATCAAACAAAACAATTAAATAGCAATAGAATAAAGACTAATAAAAAAGCATAAAATAAAGAAATAACAATGACTAAAATAAAATTAAATGGAATAGAAAATCAAATAAAATAATAGAATAGAATAGAATAGATACAGTATGGAGTCACAGATATAAGGCAGGTGGCACCTTGTACATGTTACTAACTTATCACAGGTCATAAATTATAAACACAGATAATTTATATATGCTGATCAGCCTACAACACATGATATTGAAGGGTGCTCACATGATGTAGTATAATGCAGCTCAGCCAGTTTGCTCAGTTTCAGGTAAATAACGTTGAGAGTACGAATAGAGCATAAACTAGTTGATTTGAGCTCATCTGCTTTTGGCAACAACTATACTAGTTCTATTCACAAAGCTGGCATTGCAGCAAAAGTAAATCAACTCCAGCATTGACATTCATCACCACTAGTGTCTCCTCTCTCATGTCCTGCTATTGTATATCCGTATATCCTTTCTGTTCCTCTGGGAGAAGAGTCATCACCTGGCTATTTCAACTGCAACATATTTCCACATTTTCAAAGGCCAATACAAGCTAAAAAGAGAATGCAAATGTTGTTGCGATATAAACTGTGTACCTGCACCATCTGTTTCTTTAATGTTCCCAGTCTGTGGCCCAAATGATCACGTCCATAAAATTAAATACATTTGCACAGAGCCACGCAATTTCCTTTCATGT
The DNA here is from genome assembly GCA_026260255.1 of Pseudolaguvia tuberculata. Lineage (NCBI taxonomy): Eukaryota > Metazoa > Chordata > Actinopteri > Siluriformes > Sisoridae > Pseudolaguvia > Pseudolaguvia tuberculata. The sequence goes on along the minus strand of JAOTRA010000008.1, from coordinate 2,068,379 downwards.
TCTTTGCCATATGTCGTAGATCTCAAACTAGCAGTCTTTCTGTGAAGAAATTTGCCAGATTTGAAAATAATCATAAACCACACAAAATGCAAGCACCATCCTGTTAGCTTCATGCATGATTTAGCAATTAAGCCTATAAGTGTTTTATTCTTTTCCTCTGCATTTGAAAGGATGCTTTTGAGCCCAGTGGTTTGTCCTTGATGACCGGCAAAATGAAAAAACCTGCACTGGATTGAAACAGTACCATTTCATAGCTATAATACATTTCAGCACTATAATTATCCTGACAGATAATAAGAATAAGACTACGGACTAACCAGTCCAATTTAAGAATGGTAAATGAAATGGTAAATGAAAGAAGTTTAAATGACTACCTTGATTGTTGATGTAATTTCTATCTTTATCCTACTACAGGTGTTAAATTGCTGCTACAATTTTCTTCACGATTTAATTTCACATTACAATAAAAAGAAACAAGTCATTATTATTCCTTTTACATCCTTTAGTTGGTTCAGTCTACAGCAGTTTGCAAAACTAGACAACACGTTAGTTTCACAATTTGCAGAGTAGCCTAAGATAAAGTTTAAGTGAAAATTAAACACCAATAAAAGCAAAGCAAAAACCAATATTCTAAAAAAAAAAAGAAAATTCTAAAAACCTTCACTACATTGCCAAAAAGGCTGAGTATCTTCTATTTCTACATACATTTTTTCCAGATTTATTTATTTTTTTTTTTTGCTATTTTTTTATTTTCATTTTTTTGCTTTGATTATTGAGATCATACACAAATGTCAGATAAGAAGGTCTTGGGTGCAGTTGTCATTCCAGTTCATAAAAATGAACTGCCAAACACTGGTGTTTTTTTAACTCTTAATAATAACAACCCACCATGTGATAATGGAGATCACAGTCAAGAAGTAGTTTAGTGATTATGGTGTTGGACCGATACCAGAAAGAAAAGGGTTTAATTCCCAGCTGCACCAAGCAACCACTGTGGGCCCTTGAGCAAACCCCAATTGCTCTGTTGTACAAAATAGATGAAATTTAATTGTGAATAAGATAGGTCTGCCAAATTCTGTAAATGTAAACATCAGGGAATAATGTAATGCAACAACATATTTGTAACAACACTTTGGAGAGGAACTACATATGGATTTGATGGTCAGGTGAACACAACTTTTGGCAATCTATTGTAATTAATGTAAATGACGCTGCAACAAGGTCATAACTGGGAAACTGCTTCTGGGACATTCTTTGCTGATCTGTTAACATTGGTTCCTGGCCCACAAGGCAGCAACAGCGAGCTCTGTGGGCTGGGGTGCTGATTTTGAAAAGTGTTGAGCAATAAGCATTAAAAAATGATCCCCTGATTGACCAAAAAATTGTCAAATTTGGCATTTGTCCACAAGAAAACTTACCAAGTCTCATTGATTCAGATGCTGATAGTAATGACCCAGACATAATGGACCCAGGTGATGAAGCTCCCCCCAATTTGAATTGCAGTGCTTACAATACTGGAAACATGAAATGCAGGAAATGCCAAAAGTGATATCATTAAAGGTGAAGAGGGGACTATAAAATATTTTCTTGGGATAATGGGTGTCTAACAAAAAAATTGTTGAGAACTGCAGGCCTAGATAAACATTTTGAAAATTCAGAAAATTCCTCACAAAGGTTAAAGCAACAGATTGACAGTTGATCATGCTTTAAATAATTAAACTACACATTCTATGCAACATCACCACTTTGATTCCTTTTCTTTTTTTTAACACAGATTATGTAATAATTTTGATATTGAACATTTATTCAACTCCTGTTCGAAAAAAAAGAGATGAAAGAGCAGAGGTGGACCCTTTGGAATGTCGAGGTGAAACTCAGACTGTAAATCAATGGTCGACATCTGGAAAGAACGAAAACCCTGTGGCGTGGAAAATATGCTACGCTGCAAGTGAAGGGTCAGAGGATGAGCTAATTACCTTGTTCTGTGTCCTTGAGTGCTCTTGTTTTAGAGCATATGAGCAGAAGTGCTGCACACACACCAGGGTGCATGTAAGCATTGAATTCATCTTAAAACGATTAATAGCACAATTCATGTACTAATGTTCCCAACTATCTTCTGACTGGAAATTTCTGCAGACTTACTGTGTTTTTATAATTATTTTTTGTTATTTAAACATATCTTTCCTTTTTGGAGTACATTGAGGAGTCTGCAAGACCTTCTAGTTACTTTTATATATACACTTTGCATGTTTACAAAGAAAACTTACAGTTTGTCTGTATATGTCTTTACTTACAGTTTGCCTGTATAGTATCAGATGAATAAGCATAGTATAGAATATGTATAACCTTCATAAGATGACGACATGTCGTATATATATTATTGTGGCAAAACTAATGTATTTATGAAGCTCCATTTACATTTACAGAATCTGGCAGATAACCTCCAGAGATTTCTTTTTATAGAAAAGAATTGAGGAATTGAGTGGTGTCTTGATTTACTGGGAAAGTGATGGCTTATTTGTTAAATAATGGCTTACTGGTTAAGGTGTTGGACTGATTCCAGAATGGGATTCGATTCACAGCAATCACTGTGGGCCACTGAGCAAAGCCCTTAACCACAATTGCTCAGCAGTAAGTAACAATTTTCCTATTAGTAGTCAAACATCTTAACCGCTGCGATACCCCTTGTGACACAAACTTGTACATACCCTTTCTGACCACACACACACACACACACACACACACACTCTCTCTCTTGGGGAAGTGTTGGCTCAAATAGTTAGGTTGGTGAATTGTTGATTGGGAGACTAGGAAGACCTGGGTTCGAGCCCCACCACTGCCAATGAAGACCTGGGCTCAAGTCCACCAATGTTGGGTCCTTAACACCCTTCACACTTCCTGCTCTAGGGGCGCTGTTCAATAGCTGATACTGCGCTCCTGTGGCATAAATGATCATGTCCATAAAATGAAATAGATTTGCACAGAGCCACACAATTTCCTTTCAGGTTTTTTGCCATATGTTGTAGATCTCAAACTAGCAGTCTTTCTGTGAAGAAAGTTGCCAGATTTGAAAATGATCATAAACCACACAAAATGCAAGCACCATCCTGTTAGCTTCATGCATGATTTAGCAATTAAGCCTATAAGCGTTTTATCCTCAAACTTACTAAGATGGGATATGCGAAGAAAAAAAATTCTCTATATGTTGTATGTTGTGACATTTGTCTCTGTATGTTGTGACACATAAATTGACTTTCTTTTCTTTATCATTGTCTTGTCTTTTGTGAGTTATCATTCTGAGTACTGCTGTCTGGTGAGTTTATACTTATGGTCCAGTCCAGTCTAATCCATTTTTATTGTTTTGTGTCACTGATTTAAAAAAATGGCACTTGGGTTCAAGACTACTCACCTCCGTCAGTTAGTGGATTCATTTCATTATTTCAAAATAAATATTTAAAATTAAGAAGGGGTGGCGTGTTGGCGTAGTGGATAGCACAGTCGCCTCACAACGAGAAGGTCCCGGTGTCGAATCCCGGGCCGGGATCTTTCTGTGCGGAGTTTGCATGTTCTCCCCGTGCTTGCGTGGGTTTCCTCCGGGCACTCCCATGTCCAAAAACATGCAGATTAGGTCGATTGGTGATGCTAAATTGTCTATAGGAGTGAATGTGTGTGTGAATGGTTGTTTGTCTATGTGTTGCCCTCACATGGTCTGGCGACTCGCGCAGGGTGTACCCCGCCTCTCGCTCTGTGTGCTGGGATAGGCGCAGCAAACTCCCGTGACCCAGAATTCAGGAATAAGCGGGTAAGATGACGAATGAATGAATTAAGAAGGGTTGAGAGGACCACTGTTTAAAGTGAAACTAAATTTCAAATTACACCAGAGTATGTTAATATAAATAATCTTTTTGTAACTGGGTATTCTCAGCTACCCATATAGTTATTTCCATGTGCTGAAAATAAAATGGAAATTTTTTTTAAAAAAACTTTGTTTCTGCATTTTTTTCTTGTCTCTCCTACTCACTATATTCCACTCAATGTGCTCATAAACAAAACCATATGTATTTGTATATCTAGTGAGAAGCTATTTGGCTTATACGTCTACAAGTGAATACTTATGTTCTGAGATATTTTCAGTCTACTTCATAAAATGTGTGTTGAATTAATATTTCATTTTCTGTTTGCAGCGATAGCTGAAACACAGCAACACATACACCAAAATAAGCCACCATTCACGTAATACCTATTAAAATAGAATAACTAATAATTTTAACAGGTGGTCTGATTCATATACTGCATATTGTTATGGGAGAGTACCACACGTGAATCAAGATGACAGTTCACAGAATTTATTTGAAGGTGGCACACAACAGGATATCACACAGAAGGGGCTGAGTTCTAGTAGAACAGACAAGATGGGATCAAGGGCGTGAACGGTGACTGTTAGAGAGCAAGCGTGGTTATCAGTCCTTCTCGCTGAGACACGATCTGTGTCTAATCCTCCTGGAAATCTCGTGAGTGCACCAAGGAGAGAGTGAGGGATATGACAGGAGACAATAGGCTGTACAGGGCTCGGACAGAATCTTCTGGGAATTCTGGAAACAACAAAGAACTAGGTTAATAGCATCGGTTAAAAGCGAGGCGATAACATGTCCGCTTGTGTTTAAAGGAGCCTGGACACTGACTGAAATTAAGAGAGGGTTTAAATAGTGGAGTAGATGAAAGGGAAAATGAGGAACAGGTGAGAGTGATTAGAACTCAGGAGAGAGGGGGCCGTGGTGTTGAGTGTGTGCTAGAACCTGCCTGATTCTTGACACATATCTGATCATTTTTTGGTCAGAAGCTACAGAATGCCCTCTTTGTGTTTGTGTACACACACATACACACACATCACCAATTCCTAACAGTCACAGAATACTAATAAAAACCTTTAAAGCATTTGACAAGCAACATTATAAAAACCTTAAAATTTTTTATTTTATTAATACAATAGTCACATTACACTTTACACATTACACAGTCACATACAGATTAGAAAGCTTGGGTTTAGAGCGCAGGTTTATCTTTAAGTGCCCTTAAAAGTTTAACATGTTGGACCTAATATTGGCAAACTGATAAAGTGAGGCTTAATAATCCAAACAACAAAATAATGGCTTAAAAATATGCCACTGCCTGATCAGGAGACCAAGACATTATTTACAGAACTATTAATAACTGAAAAAAACTGTAGATTTAAGAATTTAAAAAAATTAACACATTCCCATTTATTAAAAATAAAAAGCTTTGTTCAGCACAGATCTCTAACTGACCATCTATTGTCAGTCAATCCTCAATATTTTTATGAATATAGCTAGCATTTGTCCAATTATTAAATAAACAAGTGCAGTATTTACAAGCTGTCTTGATGACCTGGCTATGATGAGCAAATTATGATTTATATGTCAAGCAAAACTGAATGATCAAATAATTTTTGAGCCATTTTCACTATGCAAGGGAACATCTAATATGATTTTATATGATAACCCTACAATAGAAAACAGCTGCAAGGCTGCTTGCTGCACTTCCAATAAATGTCAAACACTCACACCTGAGGGGAACAAATGACATTTTTGTAAACATTTTTAAACTTAATTTTTTCTCATAAACAGAATATGGGATACAAGAAAAAGATAAAAAGTGAGAGAGTTTTGTGCATACTTAGCCCATGGAAGAAACTCGCTCTACCAATTCTTTTCGTGGGCACAATATGATCGTTGGTACTGCCCCAATTGCCGGTTCAGCCACCCACTTGACCGTTGGATTGTGGGACAGACTCACATTCATATCAAATCGTTTATATAATTCAGACAATACCCAATACCTAAATTGGGGTCCTTGATCAGACAATATATCTTCTGGGAGGCTGTACACCTGAAACAAATGTTTAAACAGCTGAGTGGCGCTTTTAGTGGTAGTGAATAGTTCATTTAAGGGTACAAGGTGACAGGCTTTGGAAAATCAATAATATAGAGGATAATAGTGTGGCCATGGGATGGTGGTAAGTTAGTGAAAAAAATCCAGTGCTATGTGGGACCAAGGATGTTGAGGCACAGGCAGTGGTTGTTTCAGGTAGAGGTCTCAGCGTTTTGGAATGTGTACACACCGAGCATGCCTTCACATACTTCTTGAAGTTAGGATGGAAATGAGGCCACCAATAATGCTTGGCTACCAGTTTGGGAGTGTGTAGGATGCCTGTTTGCCCGTTGCTGAAAGAGTTATGCACCCATGTTAACAGGCGTTGACGAAACTCATCAGAAACTTAGAGTTTGCCTGATGGGAACTCGCTCGGAGGTGGCGTTTGGCTGCAAGGATTTCCTCGCCAAGGTTCCATAGCACTGGATCCACCACCAGGTCTGGATTAAGGATTGTCTTGACTGAGGTTTTGTGGTCTGGAAGATCATAGCAGCCGAATAGAGCATCTGCTTTACCATTCTTCGATGCAGGACAATAGGTTACAGTGAATTGGAAGTGTGAAAAGAATAATGGCCAGCATGTGTGTCTTGTGTTTAATCTCTATGCCCCATTGACATATTCTAGGTTATAATGGTCAGTAAATATGGTAAAAGGTTAGCAGTGTTGCCACTCAAATCAGCCAATAACTCCTTATCACTGACCTCGTAGATTCGTTCAATGGAGTCAGCTTGCGTAAGAAAAAGGTGCACTTTCATGGGGAACCCTTGGCTCTAGAACAGCATGCCACAGTCCCAGGTATTCACATCAACTAGAAAAGGCAGAGCAGGATCAGGATGGCAAGGGATAATGCAAGGGTCCTGAAAGCCTTTTCAGCAGTTTCAGTCTATCTGAGTTTGCTGTAACTCTTTTATAGTTTTGGGTCACCAGTCCTTTACTGCCTGTACTAAGCTGGGCTCCATTGAAACGCTTTGGGGACTGATACAGTAACATAGAAACTATATTGTGAGCTTGTGAAACTCACATTGAGAATAATTGAGAAGGTGTTGTAACACCATTATATGACCTGAGATTCATACTGGGCGTTGTCTAGGGAATAAATAAGGATGTCATCGATATAGGCTATCACACAAACATTGAGTGAATCTCGGAAGATGACATTAATAAAGGATTAAATGACAACAGGGGCATTGCAGATGCTGTAGGACATGACCAGATACGGGCCCTTGTGTGTAATGAATGTAGTTTTCCATTTGTCTCTGCTATGGATGCAAATTAGGTGATAAGTGGTACGCAGATCTAGTTTTGTGAAAACGTTTGCCTCTTGTAGCTGTTCTATAGCATCAGGGATCAAGGGAAGTCAGCAGGTGACCAGGTGAGTTTGAGAGTCGCATGTGGCCGTTGCTGTGAGCTTACTCTATGTTCTTCTCAAGGGCTAGTGTCTCTGGTTGGGATAGAGGATATATGCGAGTTTTAGGTGGGCTAAACTTGGCCAAAAGTTCTAAACTACAGTCGCCTGGACGGTGAGGAGCTAAGGTATTTACTGAATTTATATACTTACAGAACACAGACGATATTGCGAAAAAACACAACCTCAGAATATGAATATCCTTCTCCCCTGCAGACAGTGCATTTGGTATCTGGGCCTTCAGTGGGGACTGATTGTTTACACATCTCAATACCACCTCTATCACATCACAATTATAGAAACCATCAATTTTATAGAAAAACAGAATATAACCCATTGTGACAGACAGAGAGACATTTTGCATACTGACAGTGTGAACCATTTGTATAAAGGCAAGAAACCCATTTAAAACAACCCCGAACCTTTATGCCAACCAAACTGTGCCACATACATCTGAAGCAGTTTAGAATCAATATTTATCTAACAACACAATAAAAACATGAAAATATTTATAGAACACATAAAACATGTAAAGGCTGTAAGTCAGCACTGGTCTGGAAGTGGTGAATATACAACTTTCCGAGCTGAAATAAGCTAGTTAGCCAACCTCTCCTCACGATGAACTTTTCCAGAAGCGTCTGTGTATTTTTAAGTATGTCCAAGACAAAGTAAATTTTCCCTTCTTTCATAAGTCATTTTGGCAAATATGTACAGAATTGTTTTGCTAACCGAACTGGACTGAAATGAGCGTTACTCTGATCAACCAATCAGAGCACAGAAAAATGCTGATATCGTTGCATGCCCTGGCGGGTTTAAAAATCTGATTGGTTGAGGAAGTCTTTAATAATATCAACCAATTAGCAATCTGCCACTGCTTATATATATTTTAAAATTAAATGGGCAGCAGAACTGATTCTGAAGACTGGACAGATTAACATTAACATTAATGGCTGCACATAGAAATTGAAATCTGGGTCAGTTCAGTACAGTTCATAACATTGTAAATAAAATTAAGGAAATGTTGGTTCAAAATATCTGTTAGTTGTATAAACATGAAATTAATCAATATTGGTATTGTTTCTGGAAGATCGACATCAGATGATATTTACTTTGGTAATCTCACAGATTTATGAGATGAAAATTCGATACAGTTGTGTGAAAGCATGAAGTAGCAATATGAACCTTAAAAGGGCTTTAAAATATACTGCTCATCCAGCATCTACTATACACTAGGAAAATCTTGTTATAGACGTTCCCTACAGATTTTTGAGGGTCAGCATAGAAACAGCTCGCTGGCTCACAGAGAAGGACAATGCATTTCAGATCGGCAGCCACAGCATGCACTGATCGCAGGGCTCAGCTTACCTCCTGTTTCACTGCTGATATCTTTGTGTGTGTGAGGGAAGTAATGCATGACCCGAGAAATTCCTCACACACAGACACATTTTGCCAGTTCCACTCAGTCTCTGTGAATAAGTGAAGGCTGCATAGAGTTTGGACTGAATAGCATAATAGAGGAGCTCTGGTGAGCCAGCAAGGCTTTACCACAGGTTAGGCTTCAAGTCCTTCATTTTTTGTCTGCTGCTGACACTGTTTGCTAAATATGTCAGCGTATAATGTGTAATTTGTGAGGCTGCACAAACAAGCCTCAAAGTACAAGAAAATGTATCACAACTGTGTGACTTTTTTTTTTTGTTGACAAGAAATGTGACTGTTATCCTATGTTAGTGTTCGCAAGCCTCACCCTCTTCTCCTGGTCTGCGTTTCACCTATTTGTACATGTATGTGATTGTATGTGATTTACAATGTTGAACATGTACATGGTTTTCATTAGGCATCATCAGACTCAGTTCTGAGTTTGTAAATGTACAAACAACAACTGTCACAAATCATTGGTTGAATTTAGAATGCAGGTTATTTATAACAAAACATAAAACCAAACCAAATTAAACATAAAAAACTTTAAACTAAAATAAACTTAACACAAACAGACTTGAACAAATAAACTTGAAGAAACCAACATGCAACAAAGGCAGACTAAAATGCAAGGGTATAATACTAAATACTAAACCTAATGTACATGACACAATCAACTACAACAACATAACGTGGAACACATTCCTAAAACAATCCATGGAAACACATAAACAAACAAACTTATTGACTAGAACATAAACAGAGTGCGCCGGCATTGCAATGTACCCAGCAAGCAACACAGTCCTGACAGAATACACTGTCAAATTTGTTTCTTCCCATCTTAGAAATCTCAGAGCACAGGGTCAGCTATGATACAGCTCACCTTGAGCAGAAAGGGTTAAGGATCTTTCTCAAAGACCCAACAGTGTAGGACATGGCCACACATAGAAGAAAAACCATACACACACTCCTTTAGAATTTTACAATTTAGAATCACCAATCAATCAAAAGTTGTTGATCACTTTAATGTTTTGGTAGGAGGAAACTGAAGTACCTGGAGAAAACCCACGCAAGAGTGGGGAGAAAATGCAAGCTATGCACAGAAAGACACTTTGTCTGGGTATTGAACCCAGGACCTTCTTGCTGTATAAGGATTATCTTTGTGCTTTTGTTGTAAGTTTTATTTATATTTATACTTAAACTTTACCTCTTGTAATACATTGCAGTCAAAGAGACATTTTGCATACTGAAACTGATTGAACCTATGATCTTGTAATCACCTGATCTACACCTTTCCCACTGAGCTAATACAGTCAATGTTCGACAGAAACATCTTTTTTTTTATTTGAAAAAGCATTTCAAAGATATTTTAGTGTTGGACTGTGAGGAGGTGCGGCATGGTGGTGTAGTGGATAGCACCTCTATAAGGACTGCGGCGCCGGAGGACAGTTTTTGATGGTCTGTTTCCTGGCTTTGGTAATTGGGCATGGGCGCTCTTGTATAAGCAGCAGGTCCTCTGGAATATGATGCAAAGTATTGTTGCCCCTGGCCTTTAGCAAGCATCCGTGTTTATTTTGGATTGTATGTACAATTCGGATTATTGGACTTTGGTTGCTCTGTGTTTTCCCCTGAATTTCCCTGTAATAAATTGTTCTGACTGCTGCATCACGGATCTGGCTAAACCCTCTATGCCTCCGTTCTCACAGAATACTTTGACTCTCATGGACCCAGCAGAGATCAGAACTCTGGAAGACCTCCTAGCTCCACTGACCTTCCATGTGCAATCTCTCCAGGCCCCACAGGGACAGGTGAATGCGCTGACTATGCCCATGGCTATGTCTTCCACCTTGCCTCTACCAGAACCCCTTGCCGCAACCCCCGACTCTTTACTCTACAAGGTTGACGACGACCCTGAAAGGTGCCAGTGTCAGATGTTTTTCTTTGAACAGCCTAATAGATTCCCCTCAGAGAGTAAGAACTGTGCCTTTTTAATATCCCTACTCTCGGGGCACATTGGACTGGGCTACGGCGGTGTGGGAAGGTGATGAAAATTTGCGGAACTCCTGCGATTATTTTATAAATCAGCTGCTGGAAGTTTTTGACAACGGTGTACTAGATGTGTCTTTGTGGCTGATACGCCTTCGCCAAGGAGCGTAGTCGGCCGCTGATTATGCAATCACTTTCCGCACGCTGGGAGCTCGGAGCAGAATGAATGAAGTCGCGCTCATTGTTTAAGGAAGGGTTAAGAGAGGAGTTCATACAGTGGGCAATACTTATTGATAATCTTGCGAAATCACCCGTCTCGCTCACCACAGCCCCAGTTTGCACCTGAGCTAAACACCTCACTACAGCTTCCGGACCCCAAATCCATGCAAATTGGAGCATATAAGTTGAGCACTGAGGAAAAACAGCGACACAGGCGGCTTCGTCTATTTTTGTACTGTGGGGAGCCTGGACACAGCTGCTTCAATTGTCCGGCTATGACTCGGAAACTGCAATGAAAAGTAAGTGCCCAAACTTACAACGTTAATGCGAAAGCAAGTTTAACTACAATGGTTTAATAATGTGTCTGGTGTGTTTTCTGCTTTTGTGGACTCAGCTGGTGCAAAATTTAGGAGTGACCATTGTGGCGTGTGCTTCAGCGATTCATGTTACTGCCTTAGACGGACACCCCATCGGGCGAGCCATCACATTAAAGACTGCATTGTTATATCTTGAAATTGACTCTGCCCACCGGGAGAAGATGTCCTTTTATGTTACACAAGTCCCTAAAGACCGACTCATTTTGGGCTATCTATAGCTGGCAGTACATGATCCTATTATTTCTTAGAAAAATAAGAAAATTATGAAGTGGTCTCAAAGATATGTTGAAACCTGCTTGAATGAGTTAAATAATAAAAAAATTCCTTGCGTAAATATGACAATGTGTCCTCAGAATATTCCTACCTATAATCATGACTTAGTAGAAGTGTTTAACAAGGAGAAGGCAGCTGAGTTGCTGCCTCATCAAGCTATAGACTGCAGCATACAACTTCTAGATAATACAATTCACCCTAGAAGTCATATTTATCCTTTAACTTAAATGGAGGCGTTAGATAAATACATTGAAGAAATGCTAAAGTCTGAGCACATTCGGCCTTCAACATCTCCAGCTGCATCAGGATTTTTCTTGGAATGGAGTGGAAGCTTACACCCCTGTATAGATTATCGAGGGTTAAATAATCTCACAGTGAAGAACCACTATCCCCTTCCACTGGTCCCATCAGCCCTAGAGCAAGTCCATGATGCACATATTTTTTCTAAACTGGACCTTGGCAGTGTGTATAATTTGATGAGAATACGCAGCGAAGATGAGTGAAGCACTGTGTTCATCACTATTAAAGGTCAATATGAATACCTGGTCATGGCTTACAGCCTTTGTAATGCTCCTGCAGTCTTCCAGTCTTTTAATAATGACATTTTTCGAGACCTCCTCAATATCTGTGTGATAGCATACATTGATCATATTTTGATTTATTCACAGAATGAGTCAGCATGTGGAGCACATCAGGACGATTTTGCAGAGATTGCTTGCAAATAATTTGTTCGTGAAGACTTAAAAATGTGAATTACATCAGACCAAGATAAAATTTTTAGGCTATGTCATAATGATGGGGTCTCAATCGAACTGGGTCGGGTTCAGGCAGTTCGGGACTGGACCAAGCCCAGGACAGCAAAGGATCTTCAGCAGTTACTGGGGTTTGCTAACTTTTATCGGAGCTTCATCAGAAATTTCAGCATCACAGGAAATAACAGAATATTAGAATAACAGACAGGAAACCCCCTCACGTGCCTGTATCTTCAGATAACACACAGGAACTCAATACCCCTGAGCATGTGTTACAGATAACCTCTTAAAGACCGGACATTGGGTGCTGACTATGTGTGTGTGAAATGAGAATGTAATGAGGTGTGCAAAATCCAGAAGCTTAACACAAAAAGAGAACACATGTACACAATCATAAAGAAATAAAACACAATAAAACAAGTTACAGGAGATAAACTAATCTCTTCAACACCCCTCCTAACAGCCAGGTCAGAGTGTTTTGGTTATCCACTAAGGATCCACTAAAGCTTAAATTGCCTAGCAAAAATAAGCTCGAGATATATTCAACCCTTCAAAATAATCCAACAGGTGAATGACAGACTGATTGCAGTTGCTGGCCCACATGCACATGTCACCCACCTTCCATGTGTCTCTCTTCAAGCCATATTTTCCTCAATGTTAACCCTGTGAGCCTAGACCAGATCCCCCGGGTCAAGTCAAGCTGGAGGACGGCCCAGCATACAAAGTTTGCAAGGTGCTCAACTCTCGGCGGCAGAGGAAAGGGTTGGAATATCTGTTGGATTGGGAGGGCTATGGACCATAGGAGCAGAGCTGGGTGAAGGCAAAAGATATCTTGGATCCAGCACTAATTGTTAGGATACCACAGACAAGAAAATCGCATTAAGCACAGTTCTTTTATTTTCAGACGAGTGACACACAAAGAGAGAGTGCAGGAAGGGCAGGTGCGAGATCTGGGGTGGAGAGGTGATTTGGGCACAGATGCTGAGAGAGGCGAACAATCAAGCACACGACACGGAAGACACGATCGGGATCCTGGGAACACTGGAACACAGACAGAAACGCGTAAAAACACAGAGAACCAACGGTATTAACAGAAAGTCTTTCGCTGTTCTTTTGGCTTCTTACAACGCTCTTGGATGGAGAATGTTCGAGGAGTGGGTTTAAGTAGCATGAGTGATTAGATTGGAAGAGGAGACAGGTGAGCAGGAATAGTATTCGGGAGAGTGTGGTGGTGACTGAGAGGGCAGAACAGTACCCCGGTCCTGACGGCCGCTCCTGAGGGCCGAAATGAGCGACTCCGTGGTGGTCTCCCACGTCCTCATGGTGCCGGGGCTTGTTAACCATACCCCTCCCAATCCACCAGATATTCTAACTTACCACCACGCCGCCGTGCTGACAGGACCTCGTTAACCTTGTAAATGGCCCCATCTTCAGCAAGGAGCGGTAAGGGGGGTTCTTCCTGTGCAGAGTCTGTGGGGGGCAAAAGCAGGTTCAAAATAAGGCTTGAACCGTGATACGTGGAAAGTGGGGTGAATGTGGTATTCCGGGGGGATTGACAAAGTAAACATGACCGGGTTTACTCTCCTGGAGATGGTGAATGGGCCAACAAACCCGGGACCTAGCTTTTTGGATGGTTGTTGCCGTCGAAAGCCCTCCAAACCCGGGAGATAAACTGAGGTCCTCGAACTGAGACTATGTCCTCCGGGAGGCCGAAATACCAGAACACATGGTTAAAAAGTCTCTTGGCTGTCTCCATGGCAGTAAGCAGCATTCTGGGGGGAATCAGACGGCATGACATTGAAAATTGGTCAACTACGACGAGAAAACAGGTGTTACCTCTGGAGACTCCCAGATGAGACCACGGACGATTCGAAATGGGAAGAGGGTGGAGCTTCCCAAACAGTCGATTCCTTTGGCTCTTAGATATGGTGCATTCCTTGCATCCTCTCACTCACGTACGTTCTGATCTCTGCAGCCATGTTGGGCCACCAGAAGTGCTCTGACAGTAGCGAGAGGGTGGCGTTGGCCCCTGGGTGGCCAGTGTCTGGGGTGACGTGAGCAGAGTGGATTAGAGCCAGGCGTTGAGTACAGGGTATATATTGCTTACCAGCGGGACAGCCCGGCAGAGGTGGAGGTGATGGGCCTGCGGCGGTCCACTCTATAGGACTCAGGATCATGGAAGAGGGTAGAATGGCTTCCTTCTTCTCCTCTGCGTTGTCTATTCTTGGAGCCCAGGCGGAAAGAGATCGTGAAGTCGAACCATGTGATAAACAGGGCTCACCGGGACTGACGTGGATTTAGCCGCTTGGCTTCCAGCAAATACTGTAGGTTCTTATGGTCGGTCATTACTGTAAACAGGTGATCAACCCCATCCAACCAGTGTCTCCACTCTTGCAGCGCCAACTTGGTAGCCAAAAGCTCCGGGTTGCCAATATCATAGTTGCATTCCGCCAGGCTGAATTTCTTCGAAAAGTAAGTACACGGGTGAAGATTTCCAGATTTCCCCTGACGTTGCAATAGCACTGCTCCGGCTCCAGTGGTAGAGGCATCCATTTCCACGATAAAGGGGTTCTTCGGGTCTGGGTATGCTAGGATGTGTGCAGAGGTGAAAGAGGATTTCAGATGTTGCAAGGACTCACAGGCCTCGGTAGTCCATGTCAGGGAAGACAGTTTGCCCTTGAGCAAACTGGTGAGCGGGCAGGCTACCAGACTATAGTTCTTGATGAACCGTTGATAGATATTGGCAAACCCCAGAAATTGCTGTAGCTGTTTCACCGTCATTGGTTCTGGCCAGGAGGTCACTGCCGATACCTTGGTGTTGTCCATCTGCACACCCTGCTGGTCAATATAATACCCCAGGAAATAAATGGCAGTGTGGAAGATGCATTTTTCCGCTTTCAGGAACAGGTCAAACTCCTGGAGCTTTCGCAAGACCTCAGTGGTGGTGGACATGGTGGTGGTGCTCGACCTCACTCCGGGAGTAGATGAGGATGTCGTCCATGTAGGCGATTACCCACTTGTGCAGAAACTCCCGGAGTACATCGTGAATAAAGTCCTGTAAAACCGCAGGTGCATTAGCGAGCCCGAAAGGCATTACCAGGTACTCATAATGTACCATGGGAGTGATGAATGCAGTCTTCCACTTATCTCCCTCCCTGATCCTGATTAGCTTGTACGCTCTCCGGAGATCCAGTTTAGTGAAGATTCTAGCCCCTCTCAATTCCTCCAGAGCAGTGGGAACTAAGGGAAGAGGGTACTTGAACTTGACAGTGACTCGATTTAAGGCTCGGTAGTTGATACACAGTCTCAGCCCCCCGTCCTTCTTCCCGACAAAGAAATGACTAGAGGCCGGATGTACCCTTGACTCAGGGCCTCACTAATGTACTCCTCCATAACTCTCCTCTCCAGGAGGGAGAGTGAGTAGAATTTCCCCTTAGGAACTGGCACACCCGGTTGTAAGTCAATGGCGCAGTTCCATGGCCGGTGAGGAGGAAATTGGGTTGATATCACAGGGAGATCAGGAAAACATCCATGAAAGCAGTTTTCACCCCATCTTACAACCTCCCCTGACACACAAGAGAGAACTGGATTGTGGCGAACAAACCACGGCCGTCCCAGAATGACTTCAGTGGTGGCGCCCTCTAGGACCAGGAGATGAATAGATTAATAATGTAATAGTCCCACCTGCAAAGTAACTGGACCGGCTAGATGTTTTACACACCTGGTAGTAGGGGTGCCGGTTACCAAGCTGATCTGATATTGGCTTTCAGTTGCAACTGTGGGGAGCTGTAGGAATTGACAGAGATCCCCGGAGATGAAGTTCCCTGCAGAACCGGAGTCAAGGAACGCTGGATCACATGAGGTCTTAAAGCTAATTTTGACAAACGTGCTAAGCGGGTTCATCTTTTCAGGTATGGAATGAATAGTAGCGTGCGTGATTAGATTGGAACGGGAAACAGGTGAGCAGGATTAGTATTCGGGAGAGTGTGGCGGTGACTGATAGGGCATGAGACTAATTATTGACTTTCATGTCAGCCATTCTGAATGTTCAGCCCCAGGAGAATGCCTGGAGGCGTTGCTAGGGGAGAGGTACTGGACTGCGACGCTGGAGGACCGTCTCAAAAGGGCGTCCTTGCCTGAATTTTTATGGTCTGTTTCCTGGCTTTGGTAATTGGGTGTGGGCGCTCTATATAAGAAGGAGGACCTATGGAATATGATGCGAAGTATTGTTGCCCTGGCATTTACCAAATATTACCTTGGGATTATTGGACTTTGGATGGTGATTTGAACTTTTAACCCAGCCATTAGGGTTGCACAAGCCAGTGCATTCTTAGTGCCGGTCCCAAGCCCGGATAAATGGGGAGGGT
>JAOTRA010000008.1:2008027-2020265 GCA_026260255.1 Pseudolaguvia tuberculata | reverse complement strand
TATATAATGTTTGATCCACTTAAAATGTTAGTAAATAATACAGACAACTATATAGGACTATATAGGCAAACCCTGGCTTGTCTAGTTATGGTAGGCCAGATATACTGGTAGCTAAATTTTACTAAGAAGCAAAAACACTAAGGGACACTGCATACTGCAGTATAGGATGTACTTCATTACAAAAGCCAGAACAAGACCAGACCATTTGTTTTCCTTCTGATTGATTTTCACCCTTCATACCTCCCTTTTTTTCTCCCTCATATCTCAACCTCAGCATGTTAACCCAACAGCGTAGTCATGATGGATCTTTGCAGCCCGGTCCTGAGACAGCACACATCATGAGTCTGCCTGGAAATTGATAGGGAAATTTGGATGCAGTTTATCGATCCAGGTTTCCAACTCAGCAAAGTGAGACGGTTTGAATGACTTCTCAGCGGTTTACACTTACTGCCGTAATCGAGCACAACGCAAAATATGCGTCCTCCACCAAATAAGACACCACAGTCGGAAATTTGAATGGTTGTGGAGATAAAAGATGGATGGATGGATGGATCCTATATCAGCTTTGCCATGAATTATGAGCACTCTACATTTCTATTGGTTGTTATAAACCATAAAAGAATGTATCTGTTACACTCCTATTAATTTTTAAACATCCGCTTTGCTGTAACTCTTTTAAAGTACTAACATGTGCTGTACACTTGTTAGAAAGAGTTTGTATGGCTGTCTCTAGACCATGTGGATTTCAATGCAACTGATTAATCGCTTCATCTTTCCAGTAAGTTTCCTCTTCTCACCCCAACACACACGCACACACACACATACCAAGGAGTGTGACAAAGCTCAGCAATGCTTCTCTATTGATTTGCAATTAAAAAAGATAGACTAAAGATAATTAGATTCATGGATGTCATTAAGCAAACAAAACAGATGTGATCAATGTGGGAAAAAGTCACTTCTTCATTTCACAATAAAAACTCTCTTTCCACCAGTGGAAGCCAAAAGAAAAACAAAACAGACATGACTTACATTTTAACAGTCTCCTGATTTGGCATCATTGCTAAAGGCCCAGAGGCTTCCCATCAAGGTCGACCTTGGCAGTGCTTCAGGGATACCAGGTTGACCTGCTATGTACCTAAACGAGCTAGGTCCCTATCTCCTAGGTCCACTGCAGGGGCAGTCCCAATCATTTGCCAGTTCCTCATAAGTCATGTTCTGACACAAGATGTTCCTTTCAAACAGATTTTAAGGACTCTTCCAAGAGGGATTCATCCAAAAGCTCCTAAGCATCATATCTCTTAGTGTATTATCCTCTGGGGGACAAAATCACACCACACTATGCAGTAGCCAAACCTATTCAATGCCAATGGCCGAGTCCCCAGTGGGCATAATTCTCCAATGTCTTCTATCACAACACGATGTCACTACAACACAAAAACTTCTACATCCTCCATTAAAGAAGCTGGATACATCAGCTAGAGGGTCTACTACAGCTACACTTTCTCTTGGTTAACTCGTCTTCCTGGGCTCCTTTCAAACCTATATTGGTCCGGGACAAATTTTTAAACTTAAAAACTCTATTTCTCCAAGCAGATAGCTATCTGCTCTCTTAGAAGAATAAGGACCAGGGACCAGGACCAAGACCAGAAAAAAAGCTGAATCATCTGTGACCAAGGTTAGGTTAGCTGTCTGTGCTTTGGTGCACCCAAGAATGGTCTTCCTTTGACCAACCAGATAATAATCACACTTTATATAAGGCCTCTGGTTGCCCCTCTCCTGTAGAGCTCAGGGTAAGCTTTACTTGAGATATCTGACAAGCCTTTTTCCTCTAGCAGATCTCTGTGATGCAACTGGCTGGTCCTCTAAATGCATTTGTCCACTCCATTATCCTGGACCTGCCTTTTTCTCCTAAGTCCTTCACTGGACTGAGATCTTTGCTTTAGTGTCATGGGCATTCTCAATGACTGATAACCCATGCTTCACACAGAGGTGTTCCCCTCTGGTTTCATGGTTAACTATGTATCTTTCCTCTCTTTATTGATGATCTCATTGATCAGCCACCACTGAAATATTACTGCTTGATATATGTGATATTCTCATGATTAATTTAGAGTAATAATGTATTATATTGCCATAGTCATAGAAAATACCCTTTTTTATTTTAATTCATTCATCTTCTTATCCGCTTATTCTCTAATTCGGGTCACAGGGTAGTGGGAAGTGCTAGCCTAGTAGTTAAGGTGTTGGTTGGACTAATACCACAAAGACCAGGGTTCGAGTCCCACTTCCACCAAGAAACCACTGTGGATCCTTAACCCACAATTGCTAAATTGTAAAAAAAAAAAAAAAAAAGATTCAAATGTAAGTTGGACGTCAGAAATAACTGTAACTGGCGCCTATCCCAGCACACACAGGGCAAGAGGCAGTGGGTACACCCTTACCCAGAGGAAACAGAAAGCGCAGGGTGAACAGAAAGTTTTCCAGCCCAGGAATCTAACACAGGACCTTCTTGTTGTGGGGCGACCGGGCTAATTTTAATTGATTCCCATCGTTGTGACAGAAAGTCTCCAGCAGATCCTAATTTCATTATGGCCAGCTTTGTTTACTGGCTGAGCTGATGACAATGTTGTTTTTAATTGTGATCAATCGATTGAAAAGTAATTACGAGTAATGTTTGTTTCTTTGTAAATGAATGAATGAATGAATAATTTACCTGAATTTCTCTGTGCAGATAAAAAAATTAATTAAAAGTAAATGGTGATTTTTTTTTTTTATATATATATAATAATTTCTCAGTTGTCTAAATAATCTGCTTAAACAGATGTTTTTTTTATGGCCACTATGATCAGACAGAAAATGATGTTCAGGAAATTGCTCTCTTTAAACCACTTCTATGTCCATATTTTCTTGTCTCCAAACACCTAGAGAAGTAAAATATATTGAAATATCTGAAAAGGTGAGCAAAAAAACATGTTAAAAGCTATAATCATCCAACAGTTTGGTTCAAGAATGGGACAAGAATACAACTCAAGGGGGCAGTGGTGGCTCAAATGGTTAAAGTCCAGAGTCTTGGAAGACCAGGTTCAAGCTCCAACATCACCAGCACGACCAGCAAAAAGAACCAGAACCATTCGTCACACTTCGTTTTGTCCTTGTATAACCTGGCTTTTTCTCCCAAAAAAGAGAGAGATCTTTGCTGTGGTGTCATGGGCATTCTCATTGACTTCTTACCCATCCTTTACACATAGAGGTGTTTTATCAACTGGATAGGATTTGTGAAGAAAACAATGTCACTATTATGATGTACAGATTAGAGGTATGCACATGACAAATACAATTGGAATTTAAAAAGCAAAATATAAAGATCTCTTAAATTATTACTAACGTACTAGTAGATGTAGATGAAGTAAATCAATGATATTTAGTTTTAATATATAGCTATTAATTGTTACCTCAGACTGATGGAGAATTATACTGGCTCAGGAAATGGTTAGGACATTTGCTTTGGGTGGTGGTCTGATTTTCCTGTGGTGCTCAGTTGTCTCCCATAGTTCAGTTGTAGATTGATTCACTCATTCATTTTCTTACCCGCTTATTCCCTAATTTGGTGTCACGGGGGTCTGCTGGTGCCTATCCCTACTCACATAGGGTGATAGGCGGAGGTTACACTCTGTACTTGTTGCCAGTCCATCTCAGAGACACACACAGACAAACAACCATTCACACATACATTCACTCCTATAGACAATTTATAATCACCAATCCACCTAATCTGCATGTTTTTGGATGGTGGGAGGAAACCGGAGTACCTGAAGCAAACGTGAGAGAACGTGCAAACTCCACACAGAAAGATCCCCGACCCAGGAATCCACTCAGGAATCTTTGTGTTGTGAGGCGACCGTGTTCCACCACCGCGCCGCCCTGTAGATTGATTGACATGTCTAAATGTTCTATAGTGTCTGTGCTCGGTGCTGCTGACTGGCTCAGCATGAACTATCTGGAGATACTGCTGTGGATACTACCATTCTGAGACCAGAGTGATGAGTTGCTGCTGTCCGTCTTGTGCTTTGGTCTCCATCAAGTGGACATTTAATGATTTACGGTAAATAATTACTTTTTACCTTTACAATTACATTTGGCAGACCCTCTCATCCAGAGTGGCTTACCTCTATTTCTTTTATACCATTGCACCTGAGCAGTTAGGGATTCAGGTCTGGTTCCTTGGTAGTGCTGGGAATGGAACCCTGAAAGCTCCTGGTTCAACAATTGCATTTGACTATATATATTTATAGGTGTAGAAAGGACATTATTTTCATGTCACCCAGGTGACTTCAAATGTTTTCTTTTCTTTATTTCTCGTGCAAAAACCTTGTTCCTCAATGTGCAATAAACGCTTCTAATATTATGTAATATATACACATGCAGAATTATTAGCACCCTTCCGGAAAAATCGGTATATATTAATGAAACACACTTATAGGGCGGCGTAATAGCACGGTCGCCTCACAACAAAAAGGTTCGATTCCCGGCTCGGGGATATTTCTATGGGGCGCTTGCATGGGTTTCCTCCGGGTACTCCGCTTTCCTCTTAGCATCAAAACATGTACATTAGGTTGACCACAGCAGTGAATGTGTGTGTCTACCCCCGCCTATTACCCTATGTGCGCTATGAGCAGACCCCCGTAACCCCGAATTAGGGAATAAGCGGGTGAATGAATGAATAAACACACTTATGACACAGCTGAACAATTCTGCGCTAATAAACTGCACACGTGACTGTTATTATCTGCTTGAACAGCTCGTGCTGTACTGCTTCCTTCGTTACCGCGGCGACAGCAAAACAACGCGGGGATTGGACGACTGGGAATGACGTCACACTGATGTCGGGAATTCCGGCGGGTTGGTTTGTGAATGGTCTACATCTGAAAGTGCGACTCCGCTGCTGCTGCAGAGTTTCTGTTCTCATAGCACTGAACTACATAAGTGCTTTTATTTCCATTGTCAGTCTTTTATTAGTTTTTTTTTTAAATACTTTCTAACATTAGAACAAACAAAAAAACTGCAGCCACGCTTCTAAAGTGATAATAATAATTCTAATAATAATAATAATAATCAATATTAACAATACAAGTGAACCGAAGTGCCATTTTTATTTATTGATTGTTTTAAAAAATTGTATGCTTTTATTTTTTTATTATTTAATGAAACAAGACGGTGAAATCCTGAAAGTGGAGCTGTCTGAAATGTAAGTGATTTCTTATTCAACTTTACCTCCTTTATCCGTTAGTTGCTGGTATACATCATTAAAAAAAAAAGCCACGTGATTTAGATTTTTATATTATTTTAGTATAAGATGGTGTAGAATTATGTAACATAATAATAATTACATCATTTAATCGTTCATTCATTCATTCATTTTTTTACCCCCTTATTCCCTAATTCGGGGTCATGGGGGTCTCAACTATTTTTATTTAAAATCAAACCACCTGTAAGAATGGCCCAATGATTCAAATATTAATGGAATATATAAACTATATATTATATATTCAAATATATAATGGAATTAAAAAAGAAGAAGAAACCGTATCCATTTTAATCAAATGCTGTATTTCAAGTTTATTTCTAATAATAAAGATAATTTGGCCGCGTTTAGTTTCCCATCAATTTTAAAATATATAAAGCGTGTAACTTTAATGACTTAAATTTACAGATTATTATTGAATCTCTTTATTTACAGAACATGTTCTGATAATCACATACTGATATCTAATCTCACTAAAGATACAGAGTCGGTCCCAAAAGCCAGTTCAGAAAAAATTATTAAACCATGAGACAGAATTGTAAAATATTTTTTCACATGCCCTTCTATTGATATTCTTCACCACTTAAACTGTAATCAATAATTACCCGCAAGGCCTGCGTTGTTATCGGCTCTGAACTTCTCTTTAGAGTTCTTGTTTTCGTTTTCCCAGCTGATCTACACAACTGTGTACTTTTAGCTGGATTGACGTCAGTGCCGATTACACCACAGACAGATCAGTGACAGGCTCATGTGTTGGGTTTACAGTCTACGAGTCCTTGACGACACCAACTGCTATCTTTAAATAGATAAGCACTTTATAAGCACTAAATATATACCCCCCTCACACCATGCAAGGTGTGCTCAGTCATCTGACGTTAGTGAACACATGTAGACAAATGCTCTCTCTTTCTCTCTATCTCTTTTTCATTTGCTTTGCAGAAGTCACACTGTCAGCTTTAATTGACTGTATGTCTTTCTTAGAAAGCAAAAATGCACTCAGATGAGATGCAGGCTGCCATACGGGTCGAAGGTTTGCCTCTGTCCTGCCCTGACACCCAAACCAACCTGGAGGAGGATGATCTGGACTACAGGACAAAAAGACGAGACAGATACCACCAGAGTTTGCAGTTACTGAAGCCGTTCAGGATCACACACAAGTAAGATGACACTGCTACAGCTATAAGACGATCTGGCTTTCCGTAGCTAGAAAGTTGAAAGTAATGTGACTAACGAGAGGCCTTGATAAGAAGACTTTTCTTATCCTCCACTCACAGCCTGCACCACGTTTAAACACACCAGCTGATAAAAATGCAGGGGAACCTTTTTTTTAAGGGAGCTGATATGTGCTATTCAAACCCTTTTTCATGCGAAGTCTCAATAGTCTGGTGTGTGCATGTCTGAACCTGTACACAGGAATCAGCATCCTGTGGACAATGCCGGCCTTTTCTCCTTCATGACCCTGCAATGGCTCTCTCCGCTGGCATGGAAAGCATACAAAACATCGTCTCTGGTGATAGAGGACGCATGTGGCCTGTCCTGCTACGAAGCATCCGAACCCAACTTTCACAGGTAAGACAACAAACATTTCTCATGGGAATAACATGTTTGTGTGATAAGCACAAACGACTTCTGCGTCATGCATCCTATAACAATAACCGTGTCTCATTACTTATGTTAATAATTACCAGGTGACCGCTTAAAATAAACAAGTTATATTGCTTTCTTCAGTAAAATGGCCAGAACAAACACTTCACATGGACAATGCCAGCGCCTATCCCAATGCACATAGGGCAAGATTCAGGGGCACACCTTGGACAGGTCGCCAGTCCATCTCAGGGCAACACATAGACAAACAACCATTCACACACACATTCACTCCTATGGACAATTTACAATCACCAATCAAACTAATATACATGTTTTGGGACTGTGGGAGGAAACCGGAGTACCCAGAGGAAACCCACGCAAGCATGGGGGAGAACATGCAAACTCCGCACAGAAAGATCCCCAGCCCGGGGATTCTATTCTATCCACTACGCCACCGCATCGCCCCTGTCTGAGTAATTATGTATATAAATTAGGTTATATATGCAATATTAAATTTCATTATCTTAGCAGGAATGCAGAATGCATACAAAAGTAAAAACATTGCTGCGTTGTGATCATGGATTGACAACCTTACACTATATTACCAAAAGTTAGCGGCCACTTGACCATTAGATCCATATGTAGCTCTTCTCCTAACTGCTGCTACAAATATCAAATAGCACACAGTTGGTCTAGAATGTTTTTGTAGGTTGTAGCATTACATTATTTTTTCACTGGAACTAAGAGCCATCAACACTGTTCCAGCATGAAAATAGCCCTGGGCACAAAACCCCTGACCTCCATTATCACATGCCAGCAGTGTTTGGTCCTGATCTTACCATCAGTCCTGTACAAAGTCCTGTACTTACTAAACCCCATTGGGATGAACTGGAATGGCAACTGCACCCCAGACCTCCTTACCTGACATTAGTGTCTGATCTCACTAATTCTGTTGAAGAGATAAGGGCCTTGCTCAAAGACCCACAGTGGTTGCTTGGTGAAGGTGGGAATTGAACCCCGGGCTTTCTGATATTAGTCCAACACCTTAACCACTAGGCTACCACTTCCCACACATAACATTACATGTTATGTCAAATCATTTACATTTGATTTAACAGGTTGGTGTAATGCCGTCCTAACTGAAAGTAAAACTAGAATGTCCTGTTTTCTATGTACCACTTATGGCACACAGTTCAAAGATCAAACCCGACAGTAAGCCCTGCATATATAAAACTGATAACTTCATGTAATCATTGCATTTGGATTCTTCAAGCTGATTGTTTTCATTCTGATTGAAAAAGTGTCTAAGTAAACATCCTGCCATGTAAGATGCCTGAAAGTAAATCCCAGTCTTGGAGCAGGTAGGTTTAACTCTGCACATCTCATCTTCATTCTTTTCAACATAGACCCTCTTTTGTTTTTTCTCTAGCTTATGATTAACTGAAATCCTGATGTGAACCAGAAATTCTCTGTTTTCCACGAAAACCAAGCCCTTGCCACTATCATAGCACGTTTATG
Organism: Pseudolaguvia tuberculata; assembly: GCA_026260255.1. Taxonomy (NCBI): domain Eukaryota; kingdom Metazoa; phylum Chordata; class Actinopteri; order Siluriformes; family Sisoridae; genus Pseudolaguvia; species Pseudolaguvia tuberculata. Next base: position 2,011,858 of record JAOTRA010000008.1, on the reverse strand, counting down.
ACATGATCATATCAATGTTATGAGAGTTGAGTGTTAGTGTGTCTATTTTTAACTCTCACTTTAGGTTGGAGTTTAGGTGTGATCAGGAATTTCTGCTATGTTTGCCAGAGCGCAGCTTCAGTGTGAATAAACATAGAAGGTGAAAAAACGGCACCCCAATCCGAGATGAAAGTATTGGCTTAAGAGTGTGTGGGAACAGAAGCATGGTTAACGTGGGAATCCCTGGAGAAACTTGGCGCTATCCGCTCAGAGCTCTAATGGCTGATGCAGTTCTGGCATGTGGGTGTTATTAATAGCGAGGTTTAGAGATTAGACAGAGGTGAAGTGTTCCGTTTCCTTTGAACATCCTGCTAACCAGTTATGTCATTGCTACTAAGTCTCAGAGCTGATTGTTGACTAAGTCAGTTCATTTGAAACAGGTTGAGTTATGGAAACCCGAGTGTCTAAATCTAAATTCTGTGTCCAGTCATTCGATTCGGTTAGTCGGCTGGGAGACTGCGTAAAACACATAGAGCCACATAGAACAGTGGCCTGTGATCAAAGGGTAGATAATGTTCTGACAGCATGGTTCGAGAAGCTCTCAGCCGCCACTGGAGAGGAGACAGGTGTTACTTTTCACTGTGTCAAGCCTCAAGGTCTCACTCTCTAGTTACTGGCTGTGAGCCAAATTTAGACAGGCTATGTTAAGAGTGTGTGTGTGCGTGTGTGCATGCGTGCGTGCGTGCGTGTGTCTGTGTGTGTAGAGAAAGAGAAAGGGACTAGAAAGATAGAGAAAGAGACTGACTGTGTTGTCTAAAGATATGTTATATCACAAAAAAAAATGTAAGAGGGTTGGTTTCTTGCATACAGATATCCCACTGCTAGTTGTGATCGCCTCACAACAAGAAGCTCCCCGGTTCGATTCCCGGTCCCGGGATCTTTCTGTGTGGAGTTTGCATGTTCTCAACGCACTTGCGGGTGCTCCGGTTTCCTCCCACAGTCCAAAAACATGCAGATTAGGTGGATTGGTGATTGTAAATTGTCCATAGGAGTGAATGTGTGTGTGAATGGTTGTTTATCTATGTGTTACCCTGAGATGGACTGGCGACCCGTCCAGGGTGTACCCCCTCCTCCCGTCCTATGTGAGCTGGGATAGGTGCCAGTAGACCCCTAGAATTAGTGAATATGCGAGCAAGAAGTTGAATGAATTTTATATTGTAAATAGCTTGTGATTCCTTTTATTTCTATCAGGGACCCATTTATACAGAGATAAAGGTGAAATTCAAGTCAAGCTTTATTGTCATTCTGCTGCATACATGGACATATAGTGGAACGAAACACAGGACTGCAGTGCTACTTACAAACAAAACATTAATATAACTACACAGACGGAGACTAAACAAAAGACATGATGTGTTATAGTTGGAGTTAAACTCAAGTATTCTTTTCAAAGACATTTCTTCAACCCCCTCAAACTTTTTTGAGCTAAAATGAAATCCCAGCCCTCGACACCTAACAATATTGGCTTAAAGGGCCACTGATGAAAGCTATGTTCTAAAATCTAGTGAAGTGATGTCTCAAAAGTGTGAAGGTTTTTATAAGAGTTAATATGAAAGACTTAAATTGGATTCGGATGAAACACATACAGATGTTATGATTTAAATTTGCGTAATAATATTATTACATATAATATAATACATACAAATATGGAACAATGACTTTATTAAATTCTTATTAATCCATGTCTGGGGCTGGATGGTGGCCTGGTTATAGGCAAAGGGTTTTTCTGTGTGGAGTTTGTATGTATGTTCTCCCTGTGCTTACATGAGTTTTCTCATGGTGATCCTAAATTGCCCATAGGAGTGTGTGTGAGTGTGGTTGTTCGTCTATGCGTGGTCCTACGATTGTGACCTGTCCAGGATGTACCCTTGACTTTCGCCCTTGGTGTGCTGGGATAGGCTCCAGCAAACCATCGTGTCCCTGAATTAGGGAATCAGCGAGTAAGAAGATGAAGGCATGAATAAGCCATGTCTGAGATTATACCATGGTGCTGCAACTGCTATTAAGGTTTAATTTGTGTTTCTTAATTAAGTGCTTGTCACTTGTACATTTACAGTATTTGGCAGACATCCTTATCCAGAGCGACTTCCATTTATTTATTTCATAGAACTGAGCAATTTATGGTTAAGGAAGTTACTCAGGTGGTGCTAGGAATCGAACCATGATCTTCCAATTATCAGTCCAGCATATTAACTCTGTCTATGTCACGTGTAAGGATGTAAGTGTCTAAAACCATTTTATCAGTAGCAGACTTTAAATGGCGGGGAAAATAATTGTTAATTTGCTGCCATTGAACATGTCAAACTAGCAGTCATAGGCAATAGATTTCAGAGAAGGGTTATTGAACAAGATGAACATATTGTGGATACAATTTCACCCAAACAAACTATCTATTATTGCAAGGCATATACATTTTTCTGAGAAACTATTAGTTTTGCAAAAGAGAAGACAAGGGTATGTCTTGCTTATCAGAACAGATTGTTAGTTTGCTCCTGTTGCCTCTGGCTTGCTCATTAGATAGCTAATCTTGAGCTAATCTGACCATTTAATGCTACTTTGTGATACTGTCTCAAAGGTGGTAGCACAGTGGTTAATATGCTGGATTGCTAATTAGAAGATTGCTCAGTTGTGTAAAAGAGATAAATGTAAGTCGCTCTGGATAAAGACATGAGCCAAATACTGCATGTAAATGTTTAAGTATGAGACTAATAAAACTGATATGATCGCTTGTGTTCCTTACATGCTTTTGTTATAATGTAGGTATATTGTAGGTATACTTCTCAGTATGGACTCACAGCAAGGAGGTCCCAGATTCGATTCGAGGAATGAGTGTGAGTGTTTGTGGTTGTTCATCTGTGTGTGGCCCTGCGATGGACTGGCAACCAATCCATGGCGTACCCCTGGCTTTCAACTTTTAGACATCTTACACATCAGTGTGTTTTGTATTTCATAAGTTATGTAGAATGTCTTTTATTGTATATTGCATTATTACATTATTTCTTCACTGGAACTGAGACAATATCACGGCATGACAATACCCCTGTGCACAAAACACCAGAGCTCGGGTGTTATCTTTGGTGTGAAAACCAACAACACACATCATTTTGAGTTTCTTCATTTATCCATTTATAAAGTGTATTTATGTTTGATGGCATAAAGCTGCAAACCAGGATCTTAGTGTTACTGGATCTCTTTTAATTGTCATTCAATAAGAACTTTATTCTCTTTAAGTGCTGATGTGTGTCTGTGTGTGTCACGATTCAGGCTGCAGGATCTGTGGTATGACGAGCTGAAGAAGAAAGGAAAAGATGGAGTATCTCTCTACAGAGTTTTCTGGAGATTTTGTCAGACACGCATTCTGGTGGCTTTGCTCTCTCTTCTTATATGTACAGTGACCACCTTCATCGGATCTGTAAGTGGCATGAAATTTTATTATCCGTCTGTCTTATAGCAGTGTAGCACAAACACTGTTTATCATTGAGTACCATCCTTATGAACAGGTGAACATCAAATCTTTTTTGGAATAAAACATTAATTCAGTCATTCATTCATTTTGTAACCCAGTTATTCCTTAATTCGGGTTCACAGGGTCTGCTGGTGCCCATCCCAGTGCACATATATTAGCATTAAATGGTCAGATTAGCTCTACATCAAGACTGTACTCTGTTCTAGCACCAAGATGGTGGAACGATCTCCCCATCAATGTAAGAACAGGTGAAACACTGACTGTCTTTAAAAAACGACTGAAGACTCATCTCTTCCAGCACTACCTACCTGACTGCTAACATTAAA
>JAOTRA010000008.1:1967116-1979984 GCA_026260255.1 Pseudolaguvia tuberculata | reverse complement strand
TTATAGTTAGTTTAGCATTGTTGCCTCACAATTCCCAGGCAGCGGATATTTCTTTGCAGAGTTTGCGGATGTCCTCCCGAGCTTGCGTAGGTTTCTGACAGGTACTCCGGTTTACTCCCACAATCCAAAAACATGTACACTAAGTTGATCAGTGATTCTAAATTGTCCATAGGAGTAAGTGTGAGTGATGACCTGCCCAGGGTTTATCTGTCTTTCATCATTCAGAGAGCTGATGAGGGCAGACAGGATGATGTTGGCGGATGATATTGTGATTTGTGATGAGTGTAGCGAGGTTGAGAAGAATCTGTGGAGGTGGAAGTATGTGCTGGAGAGAAGTGGAATGAAAATCAGTAGGAGTAAGACAAAGTGTGTGAATGAGAGGGAAGACAATAGAGTGGTGAGGTTGCCTTGAGAAGAGGTAGTGAAGGTGGCGGAATTTAAGTACTTGGGGTCAACAGTGCAAGAGTGTGTTAGAGAAGTGAATAAAAGAGTGCAGGCAGGGTGGAGTGGGTGGAGAAGAGTGGCAGGAGTGATTTGTGATTGGCGAGTCTCTGCGAGAGTGAAAGGGAAAGTTTATAGGACTGTAGTAAAACCTGCGATGTTGTACGGTTTAGAGACAGTGGCGTTGTCCAGAAGACAGGAGGAGCAGCTGGAGGAAAGACAGTAGGAGGAGCTGGAGGAGGCGCATGTAGGATGTTTTGGAGACAAGCTGAGGGAAGCTAGGTTGAATTGGACATGTGCGAAGGAGGAAAATGCAGTATATTGGTAGACGAATGCTAAGGATGGAGGTGCCAGGCAAAAGGAAAAGAGGAAGATCAAGGAGGAGGTTTATGGATGTGGTGAGGGAAGTTGGGGTGAAAGAGGCAGATGTCAAGGGCAGAGTAGTGTGGAGAAGAGCGATCCGCTGTGGCGGCCGCTAACGGGAGCAGCTGAAAGGGATAGAAGAAGATATATATTTGCATATTTTTGGTGCTAAAAATTAGCTTAGGCTTGTGGGAACTATACATAGTTTCAACAAAGAGGTTGAAGCCAATTCTTTTGGTCTTTAAAACACTCCATTAACCCCAAAAATTAAGCACTTAGCATCAATGATCTTTGCTATTAGCATTTTAATGATGTTACATTTTTAAAAGTCGCATTAACCCTCAGAACCCAAATAAAACATATATATTTACCATAGAAAATTACAGGACATGTTTTAATGTTTTTGTTTCTTACAGTAATAAATATATCCAAGGTGAATTGCAGTGATTCTGAAATTTGTTCTAGTCTATTACTCTTGGTATAGTAATTCTACTATATGGCAATTGCTTTATTTATTCCTCTGGTAATCATTCTATGTGTGAAAACCTTCCCAGCACAAAGCAGAGCAGTGCAAAGTAGATCAATACACACACAAAATCTTTAACATGCCCAAAACTAAATAACATTAAAATAAAATAAAATTTACATTATATTTAAATTTACAGCAACATTTGGCAGACGTAGGATGTTTTGGAGATAGATGGTTTGTAGAGGCTAGGTTGAGATGGTTTGGACATGTGTGGAGGAGGGACAAGAATGCTGAGGATAGAAGTGGCAGACAGGAGGAAAAGAGGAAGGAGGAGGAGGTTTATGGATTTGGTGAGGGAAGACATGCAGGTAGTTGGGGTGAAAGAGGTAGATGTAGAGGTAGTGTGGAGAAGAAGTTTACTACAGTCTTCTAGTTCTAATATGTTAATGTGTAGTGTAGTAAATGTAAGTGTACAGGAGAAATTCTAACATGTACTATAATATTTATCCAAGATCATAAGAATCAAACTGACTTGAAGTTTGTTGTCTCGTTTAAAGCATGTATTTTTAGTCTAAACAGAAATGTGTGTATACAGGACGAAATGTTGCCTGTTAAAAAGCATTAACAAACTAATGAATTAAGCATTTAAAGACAGGGAATCAATATCAAATAAATAAATAAATAATGGTGAAACTTTTTCTAGCACCGCTGCATTCCCCAAACTTTAATTAATTCTAATGGTTTTTGTAGATTTAAACCCACACTGATTAAACCTGGAGGTATAATAGATTGCTAATGTTTGGTCATCTTTGCTTACGGCATCCTAATGAACCCAGGCATACTGAATCCATACTCACTCTCAGATGACTAATGAATGTGGGAGTTCAAAGCTCCCAAGACCAAAACTGATCACACTATTAGTCATGTGTAAGGATGGTTTCATTTCACTTTCCCTGCTAATGTTTGTGGTTGAGGTGCTGTTAGGTCACATAATGCAAAAATTGTGCAGTCAGTAAATGAGAATTTGTGTTTTAATGACCATTATTATTATAACTAATATCTGAAAATTGCATTGTGGATTAATAGACGGACTTGGATTAATTTACAGGTATGAATTACTGAAATGTGCTTTAGTGACTTTTCACTATTGTCTGATTTGATTCTTCATGGAAGGAGTCTCCAGTATAACTTTTCATACACTGTGGTTAAGCTCGTTATTATAAATAAGTAACATTAACCATCAGATAAATAGTATTAGTGCATATAATGAAGCCTCTGTTTAAGTGAAAATAGTTGAAAGTGAAAAGTTGTTAACAATAAAAGTGATACTGGAGACTCCTTCCATTAATGTTTATATTATGGCAGTTGTAACGTTTAGTGAGCTTTAATTAATAGAATATAAAGCAATAACTCTTCATAAAACATTTATGGAACTAGACTAAGGACAGAGCATGATAATATAACATGTGGAAAGTGGTATAGGTGTTGGTCTAATACCAGAAAGACCGGGGTTCGGATCCCACCTCCACCAAGCAACCACTGTGGGCCCTTGAGCAAGACCTTTAACCCACAATTTCTCAGTTGTAAAATGAGACTGGATAAGAGCGCCTACCAAATGCCAAACTATAACTGTAACTGATTTAAGAACTATCCATTATCAAAAGCTAATTATATCTATCTCGTTTTTTATTCAACTGAGCAATTGAGGGTTAAGGATGATTTGGTGGTCATGGGAACTAGAACCATAATGAACTCACATTCTGATCAGCAGACCAATACCTTCACCACTTCCATCTACCACTAACCACATAACCTTCAAATGCTTAATTCATTAGTTAGTAATGCTTTTTAACAGGCAACATTTCGTCCTGTATACACAAATTTCTGTTTAGACTAAAAATACATGCTTTAAACGAGACAACAAACTTCACGTCAGTTTGATTCTTATGATCCAGGATAAATATTATAGTAGAATTTCTCACAGTAAAATCTTACTTCAGCTTACAAATCCTGTACACTTACATTTACTACACTACACATTAACATATTAGAACTAGAAGACTGTAGTAAACTTCTTCTCCACACTACCTCTACATCTACCTCTTTCACCCCAACTACCTGCATGTCTTCCCTCACCAAATCCATAAACCTCCTCCTCCTTCCTCTTTTCCTCCTGTCTTTTCGGAAATGGTATCCGATCCATAACTGTTTTTCAATTATTATACAGTACGGAAGTTTAAGATTTTGGATGCAGCCACAGATACAGCACATGACTTATACTATACTTATACTATACTATACTTTATTAACTAATCAAGTATAGTAATTATCTATTTTGGGCAGCGCGGGGGCGTAGTGGTTAGCACGGTCGCCTCACAACAACAATGTTCCGAGTTCGATTCCTGAGCCGGGGATCTTTCTGTTCGGAGTTTGCATGTTCCCCATGCGCTTGCGTGGGTTTCCTCCAGATACTCCGGTTTCCTCCCACAGTCCAAAAACATGGAAATTAGGTCGATTAGGAGTGAATGTGTGCGTGAATGGATATTTCTCTATGTGTTGCCCCGAGATGAACTGACGACCCGTCCGAGGTGTACCCCCCTCGCCTCTCACTGGATAGGCGCCAGCAGACCCCCGTGACCCTGAATTAGGGAATAAGCGGGTAAGAAGATGACTGAATGAATGCATGAATTAATTAATTCATTAATTAATCTATTTTCCAGAAATTCATAAACATTCAACGTCTCTGTGTTACTCTAGAAATAATAATGACATTAAATAACAATCTCTTAATTAAATATAAAGATAAGTTTTAACTGCTGTTATCGAATCAGCACTGATTAAAAAGTTCTGGAGTGAGAGCCGAAAACTAGAACTTAAATCATCACTGAATGTTCTGAAGTCTGATTCCTGATTGGAACCTTATGCATTGCATCGTGATGAACTCAAACAACTGGTGAAATTAGGAATTTAAAAGGCCTCTAGGGGACAGCTAGCTGTGTGAGAAGAGTTTGGCTGCTCTTGCCGTGATGGGGCAGATCTTATAATTATTGCACATCAATAATCACTACAAAAATATCTGTGGTTGAATTCAATAAATGTTTATTTCTACCATTTCCAACAAGTTCACAGTTCAAATTGTGTCTTATATTCTTAGGTTTTTGTTTTGTCTTCTCCTCCTTTTGGCTGCTCCCGTTAGGGGTTGCCACAGCGGATTATTCTTCTCCACACTACCCTGTTCTCTACATCTGCCTCTTTCACTTAATGAAGATGCATATCTTCCTTCACCACATACATAAACCTCCTCATTGGTCTTCCTCTTTTCCTCCTGCCTCGCACCTCCATCCTCAGCATTCTCAGCAATATGCGGATCACGAATAAGAATTTTGTGACTATCATCTTTTAAAAGTAATCCATATTTTCTGTAATGCACAGAATAACCCAGGAATCTATGAGCGTCTTGCTGTGAGCCGACTGTACTAACCACTACACTACTACACTACTGCGTATAGTACATGTATATGTATATACTGTACATATAGTGTTACTACATATTATGTGATCCGTCAACAGACATTAATGCACATATCCAGTTCAGGCCTGAAGCCAATCAGAAAATTTCAGAATCTGTGTGGGTTTTTGATTGTGTGTTCCTTGCACAATCCTGGGTTGTAATCGCATCTGAGCCTGTTGTCAAAGTTCTAAATAAAAATAAAATTGCCTTTTTTATGTCACATATATGCATATCCCATCTTGGTAAGTTGTCAGAGCGCAGGGTCAACTATGATACAGTTTCCTTGAAGCAGGAAGTGTCTTTCACAAGGACCCAACAGTGGCTGGCTGGTGTTGGTGGGTCATCATTGAGTGACGTGATTATGATTTTTCATACTAAATTTAAAAAAGTCATGTTTTGCAGATAAGCCAGTTGCCTCATGGGTTTGACTCCGAGGTGACAGAGAATGGTGAAAACTTCTCGGTGGGAGAACGGCAGCTACTGTGCGTGGCAAGAGCACTGCTCAGACACAGCAAGGTACCAAAACACACCTGCGCACAGCTGTTTATGCATGCTCAGGCTCATTCCGTCAGTCCCCCGAGTGCATTTATGCAGGAAAAGATAACCAATCATAGCTCCATGTCATTCCTAATAGTATATGTCCAATTCAAAACACATGCGACCAACAACAGGATGTTAAATCAGCTGGATATTATTACATCAGAACTATCATATAGAGAACTGCACAGAACAGAAGGGTTTGCATGCATTGGGGTTTATTTCAGATATGGCTGTCATTACCTATGGATTTATTTGCTGTCATCATGGGCTGATGGAACTTATAGGCTGTTTACGACTTTAACACACACACACACACACACACACACACACACACACACACACACACACGCATTAGTAGATTTGTTCTAAATCCCAGCACCTAGAAACTAGTGAAACATTGCCACCACATGGCTAAACCTTAAGCAGTACTCGGGCTGTTAAAGCTGTTTAATGAACAGTGTGAAAACAAGAATTGAAGAGAAAAAAGAGAAAAGAATAGGTGAAAAGGGCAAAAGGATTTGATGTGAACTGAATTGAAGGGTCAGCTTAGTGTGTACTTAAGTTACTTAAGCTGGAGTTCCAAACTTGTAGGGATGGCATATTAATGTTTTCTACAATAAATGCACAAATCTCTGTCCTGCAGAGGATATGTCTACTTTTTCTTTATTTCCAACCCAGAAATTAGTCCCTCCTCCACATTTGCCACATTTTATTTTAATGGAGGGAATAGACGCTTTTCCTTCACTTCACCTCTAAAACAATGAAAACTTTATAAATTCCAAACAGCTCATTTAATAGTTGTATCACTTTCAAATAAGCATAGAATTCCAATCTCTTTCTGTTAGATCTTGTTGTTAGATGAGGCCACAGCAGCTATCGATACTGCGACAGATCGGCTGATTCAGGAAACAATCCGCACCTCTTTCAGAGGCTGTACCACGCTGATCATCGCTCACCGAATCAATACTGTTCTAGGCTGTGACAGAGTTCTGGTATTGGACCACGGTCAGGTTAGTGTTTTTAATTCAGTTACTGTTCTACTACTATTTATAATGTTTCCTTTTCAACATTTACTTCTGTAAGGGAATCCTTCTATTCTAGGATTTTAGATGGATCTCCTTGAATGTTCATTATTTTGTAGACAATAATAATATTATCTCACAACACAGATAAAGGGCAGCGCAGTGGCGTAGTGGTTAGCACAGTCGCCTTACAACAAAAAGGGTCCGGGGCCGGGCGTCTTTCTATATGGAGTTTACATGTTCTTCCTGCTCTTGAGTGGGTTTCCTCCTGATACTCCAGTTTCCTCTCACAGTCCAATTGTCCATAGGAGTGAATGTGTCCAGGGTGTAAACCCCGCATCTCGCCCTATGTGCGCTGGGATGGGCTCCAGCAGACCCCTGTGACCCCGAATTAGGGAATAATCGGAAAAGAAGTTGAATGAATGAACGAACGAACGAACGAACGAACGAATGAATGATTGAATGAAAAACAGAAAGAGATAGTGTACTTTCGCTTGAGCTATTTTCTGTGTACTGTATGTAGAAAACATGCAATCAGCAATAAAGCATTTTAGAGCTGGCATTAGACTGGTTAGCATTAGCTTTGTAGCTAAAAGCAAACATTTTATAGCTAATTTGCTTGACCTCTGAAATGCTTTTCATACAGATTCTGGAGTTTGACAGTCCATCAAACCTGCTTGCAGACGAGAGCTCATATTTTTATACCATGGTGGAGGCAGTAAACCAGACTGCTGGCCATTCTGATAGAACCTGAGGTGATGTTGGACACATCGCTGGACACAATACTTAGCCAAACCTCACCTTTCAGCATGAAGCCGATGACTGGATGAGGAGGTTGTGTGGTGATTAAATCAATGGCCGGATTATGGCTTAGAGGTGCCCAGCGTTCTGCTCTGATTAATTCAGTGTATTTAAGTCATAAGTGGCTTAAAAATGATTGATGTAAAATGTGGCAGGTTTTCAGGGGGAAAATACCAGCACAGTCCTAATGAACATAGTAATGATTTTCCATTTTAAAATGATCCTATATCGCTGCTCAATTACAGTTTCATTACAGTTACAAAGTTTTAATATGTTTAGTAATAATGTCTTGTTAAAATAAGGCCAATTTTAGTGCTACATAAGTAATAACAGACTGTTTCAAAGTGCCTATAAAGCAGAAGAAGCACATTTTGCACAAAAACAAATAAATATTTGCAGTATTAATGAGCAATATGCCTTTTAAGTATTTGGGGGATTTGCAATAAACATGCAGTTTTTGAACAAATGCTGCAAAAAATGCACACAATGTACAGAGGAGAAGTGGTAGCTAAGTGTTGGACTGATGATCAAAAGGCCATGAGTTCAATTTCCTGGGACCATAAAGCTGCTACTGCTGGGCCCTTGAGAAAGGCCCTTCACTGCTCAGTTGCATCAAAATAGAGAAATATAAGTTTCTTCTGGAAAAGAGCATCTGTCAAATGCCATGAAGTTTAATTACCAAAGAAATATCCTGCAGGTCAGTCCTTCCATTGGAATCAATACAGCACGAGGAGGTTAGTAGAACCTTCTGGTGATTCTTCAGCTATGAGCCCAATGTTGTGCCTAATGCATGGTACAGCTAGTGTGTTTTCAGAGAGTGTGTTTGCTTTGAGGTTCATGGTGCTGCCCTTGTTTCCAGCTCTGCCCTGCTGCCATCCTGACACACGGTTGCTAAATTGAGACTATTAAAAGTGTCTGTCCTTTCAGAATGAATAAAGTCTGTCGAGGCTGTAAGAATAAAATGACAAATACATCTGCAACGTATGCGAAAACAGTCTCAATAGTCCTATTAGAATCTGAATAAATGCAGACTCTTGTGTCACAATAATTCATTTTAAAAAATGTAGGGATGCATTTTTCTCTTTATTATGCTCCCATATGCAGATTTTCTTCGGGGAGGGGACCTTGACGGAAGCAACTGTTTAATTAGACTGGAAACAAAAGCCGTATCTGTATGATTGATTGTTTGTATCTAAAAGAGTCACAGGAAGTTGCTTTTCTGGACTGAAATCATGATGAAATTGTGAAAGTGTTTAACACAATATTGTTCTAAAAAAGCTTTTTAAAATAAAGGTATTTTTGTACTGGACACTTTTTGTCATTTCCATTACACACATATGAAGTGTATATATATTGCACATTTCTACATTGCTATTTCACTTTCTTTTTCTTCTTCTTCTTCTCCTTTCGGCTGCTCCCGTTAGGGGTCCCCACAGCGGATCACTCTTTTCCACACTACTCTGTCCTCTACATCTGCCTCTTTCACCCCAACTACCTGCTTATCTTCCTTCACCACATCCATAAACCTCCTCTTTAATCTTCTTCTTTTTTCCTCCTGCCCGGGACCTCCATCCTCAGCATTCTTCTACCAATATACTGCATGTCCCTTCTCTGCACATGTCCAAGCCCTCGCAACCTGGTCTCCCTCACCTTGTCAAAACATCCTACATGCGCCGTCCCTCTAATGAACTCGTTTCTAATCCTGTCCATCCTCGTCACACCCAATGAACATCTCAACATCTTCAACTCTGCCACCTCCAGCTCCGCCTCCTGTCTTTTCTCCAGCTCCTCCTCTTGTCTTTCCTCCAGCTTGTCCTATCTCCTCCTGTCTTTCCTCCAGCTCCTCCTCCTGTCTTTCCTCCAACTCCTCCTCCTGTCTTTTATCCAGTTTCTCCTGTCTTTTCTCCAGCTTCACATCCTGTCTTTTCTCCAGCTCCGCCTCCTGTCTTTTCTCCAGCTCTTCCTCTTGTCTTTCCTCCAGCTCGTCCTGTCTCCTCCTGTCTTTCCTCGAGCTCCACCTCCTGTCTCCTACTCCTGTTTTTCCTCCAGCTCCTCCACCTGTCTTTTTGACAACGCAGCTGCTAATACACTATGATCTGGCTAAAATAGTACTATACAAAACCACAGCATACGACCCCGGGTTTAAATTCAGTGCAGGGCTCTATCATGTTCTCCTTGTGCTTGCAGATGTTTACTCTTGGTACTCTTGTTTACTCTTGGGTTTTTTCTCCCACACTCCATGTCTGATAGTTTTTGGCAGATAAACGATTTCATTGGAAATGTGAACAAGTATACAAGCGAAGGTGTTGGAAGATCAGGGTTTCATTCCCAGCGCCACCAAGCACATACGCGTAGCACATATCACCAAGCTCTGGATATTGGCATCTGCCAAATGCTGGAAATGTTAATGTTTTGCTACAGCATGTACTGTAGCTGTGGTGCTATACTGCTGTCATAAAAATAAATGGATTAAATTCTATTTGTGGAACAGTTACACTAATCAATACTTCAGGTTTGTAGGCCAGCTTGTCAGATGAATAAAAAAAGGAGCTGGTAAACATGGACATTGGAAATAATGTAATCCGGTTTTGTGAGAGATTTAAAAGAGTCTGATTGAAGACAATTACCAATTTAAAGGGATAAATCCCATCAGCCTTTGCACGTTCCTCTGATCACATCCTCTGAAAGCCCAGGTTCCAGATGAAGGACATACCGTGGACTGGCTGGATGTTTATGGAACTCTTGTTTACAGTATTTTTTTTAAATATATATACTTGTTTAAAATATACATTTGATGACAGGATATTACCTGTTCAGGATGTATCCCTGCCTCTCGCCCTATGTGTGCTGGAATAGGCCCCAGCAGACCCCCGTGACCCCAAATTAGGGAACAAGCAGGTAGGAAGGAGTGACAGGACATTATTATTATAATTATTATAATTATGATTCTTTATCACACTGTGTCCCCCAACTGAGGATGCGATACCTTCTTAAGTCTGGATGCTTTCCAGATTTCTTCCTTATGTCTTCTCAGTAAGATTTTGCTTGCTGCTGTTGCTTGAGATTTGCTCATACAAGATACAAATATCGATTGAATTTGACTATATATATATAATTATTATTTTTTATTTCTATAACTATGTCACTTGTAGGGTGGTGTAGTGGTTAGCATGGTCGCCCCACAACAAAAAGGTCCCGCTTTCGTGGGTTTCCTCTGGGTACTCCGGTTTCCTCCCACCATCCAAAAACCATGTACATTAGGTTGATTAGTGAGTCAAAATTTCCCATAGGAGTGAATGTGTGTATGAGTGGTTGTTCGTCTATGTGTGCCCTGTAATGGAAAGGCAAACTGTCCAGGGTGTACCCCTGCCTTTTGTCATATGTGCGCTATGATAGGCTTCAGCAGACCTCAGTGACCCCCAATTAGGGAAAAGCAGGTAAGAAGAAGAAGAATGAATAAATGAATGAATGAATGAATGAATGAATGAATGAATGAATGAATGAATGAATGAATGAACGAATGAATGCCACTTGTTAAAATTTTTTTAATCTATTATAAGGAAGGCTTTAAATCATGCATCCATCCATCCATCCATCCATCCATCCATCCATCTTCTTACCCGCTTATTCGCGAATCCGGGGTCACCAGGGTCTGCTGTGCCTATCCCAGCACATATACGGCGAGAGGCAGGGGTACACCCTGGACGGGTCGCCAGTCCATCTCAGGGCAAATTAAATAATGCAGTGATTAACAAAATTCTTGTTTATTAGTGCCTTTAGTGCTGCTGCATTCCAGTGACCCAGATTTGATTCTGACACGGGTCTTTTCCACTCCTGCTTCATCTTTTATCATTTTCCTATATAACGTCTGTTTATGAGCCAAATTTATTAAATTAGTGTTGCACAAGCCAGTGTATTCTTAGTGCCGGTCCCATGTCCGGATAAATGGGGAGGGTTGCGTTAGGAAGAGCACCTAGCGTAAAACTGTGCCAAATCTGAAAGGAGAAGAAGAACATCTATAAGCGAATAATATTAGAGGAGCAGGTGCTTGTATGAAATTGGTAACCCTGGTTTGATTTAAATTGTGAAGCTAAAGCTGGTTGGCTGAAGATAATAAATAATATTGTGTCTTCACATTACATTCATTCATTCATCTTCTTACCCACTTATTACATAATTCGGGGTCACAGGGGTCTGCTGTTGCCTATCCCAGTGGACATAGGGCGAAAGACAGGGGTACAACCTGGACGGGTCACCAATCCATCTCAGGGCAACACATAGACAAACAACCATTCACACACACATTCACTCCTATGGAAACTTTACAATCACCAATCCACCTAATCTGCATGTTTTTCGACTGTGGGAGGAAACCAGAGTACCCGGAGAAAAGCGAATAGTGGTTAAAAATAGCCCAGTATTTTTGAGGGAGGATGCGGCATATAGTGGTTAAGGTGTTGGACTAAGCCCACAATTGCTCAGTTGTACCAAAAGAGATCAAATGTAAGTTGCTGGCTGTGATGGTCAGCTATCGTAATACTTTAAAATACATACTGCAGTTAAGTAATATCAAAAAATTAATTAAAATTAATTAATACTAATAAATATTAAATGATATTTAGTAAAAAAAAAAAAAAGTGCACATTTTAATAAATTAATTAATTTACATTCAATCGAGTCTACGATTCTTTTGGGATGAATTAATTATTGATTTACTTTTCTATATGTATCCAGGAAGCGGTTAAAAAAAAAAACAACACAAAAAAAAACTCCGTTGCCAGGCAACACATACGGGTATGTTTGCTTGTCAACTTTCTTCCCACAATTCCTTTAAACCGGAAATGATCTTTTGTCGGAGTTTTTCCTTTCTTTTTAAACACCCCTTTTCTTTTAAAATCCCGCCTTTTGTGCTTTTATTGGTCGGTCTGCAAGCATTTATCCAATCGAACGTTAGATTTGTAAATATAAACCAATAATATTGCAGACGGCTGGAGTTGTGTGAAAACGGGTGGGAAAGACAGTAAGGCTGAGTGGATTGATGAGAATCGTGAAGCTGCTGGGTGGCTGAAGCGGAAAGGGGACAGACAGACAGACAGACAGGCAGCCTGGGGCAGCTGCTATGCCGCTGGGATTATGGCTGCTTTCGGGATGTTGAGTTACGAGCACCGGCCTTTGAAGCGGCCCAGACTCGGTCCTCCGGACGTTTATCCCCAAGACCCGAAGCAGAAAGAGGTTAGGAGCCGATTTATTGCGTTTCTTTGTTCAGTGAACGGAGTGAATTTAAAGTGTGCATAAAGAAAATTATGGTAGCGTTAGCTAGCTCTTCAGCAGCGGGTTTACACACACACACACACACACACACACACACACACACACACACACACACACACACACACACACACACACACACACGCAGGCAGACAGGCCTGGTTACATGCTAACTGTTATAACACGAACCATTCAACCCATAGAGTTTGTCGATAAACTGTTTAATTAGCATCAAAATACTAGCTAGCGCCAAAGTATCTCTCTCTCTCTCTCTCTCTCTCTCTCTCTCTCTCTCTCTCTGTGTGTGTGTGTATATGCGCGCGCTTGTCACTCGGTCGTTCAGGGTCTCTACGGCGGTTTAAATGGGTTCAGACGGCGGTTCTGTGTTGACAGTTTCTGTTTTGTTTTTCAGTCTGACTCACGACAGATCAGCAGTATCGTCTGATCTCCTCT
>JAOTRA010000008.1:1951931-1967016 GCA_026260255.1 Pseudolaguvia tuberculata | reverse complement strand
GCGCTCTGTCTGATCTCCTCTGCGCTCTGTCTGATCTCCTCTGCGCTCTGTCTGATCTCCTCTGCGCTCTGTCTGATCTCCTCTGCGCTCTGTCTGATAACTGCTCTGATCCTTTTAACCATTAAAGTTCCGGTTCAGCACAGACAGTTGATACTTCGCTGATTAACAGTTGATTCACTCTACATTGATATTTCCAACCCTTTACTGATACCGTTACCTTAGGGGTCTTGCTCAGGGGCCCAGCAGTGGCAGCTTGGTGAGGTTGGGAGTTCTATTCGTATCATCTGATAAGCAGTCCGTCACCTTTTTATACACACACACACACACACACACACACACACACACACACACAATGGAAAAATTTATGTTTTGCATATATATGTAATTTTTTTTTCAGCTGGTACAATTTACAGAGCAGAGCAAAAGTTAGTTATAGTCAAACTGATGAAAATTGAAGCAATAAAAGTATTTTCTTAAGGAAAAAGACAAATGAATGGAACTTTTATTATAATAGTAATTATTATTATTATTATTATTATTATTATTATCTAAAATACCTGTAAGTACAGATGTAGTAGTAACTGAAATAGGGAGGTGCTGTGACTTAGTGGTTAGCCTAGTCGCCTCATCGCAAGAAAGTCCAGGGTTTGATTCCCGGGCAAGAGGTCTGTCTGTGTGGTGTTTTTTATGTTCTACTTGTGCTAGCATGGGTTTTCTCATGGTACTTCCCTGGGTTCATCCCACAGTCCAAAAACATATCCAGCTAACCCCCATGACCCTGAATTAGGGAATAAGCGGGTTTGAAAATGAATGAATGAGTTAACTGAAATTACAAAGTAGTTGTAATATTAAACACACTAACATAAGCAGTTAAAATTTTAACAAAAATGAATTCGCTTGAGAATAAATGTTTTTATTTTTACAAACTGAAATTTGGCAGATCATTTAAATATGCAAATAATAGTCATAAATTAGTTTTACTTTCTTTCTTTACTCCTTGTATAAGTTTATATTTGCCATTTGTTGTAAGTATTAGTACTTTATTTTAATTCCCACAGCTTGTCAGTGCAGATATATTAAAAATGAATGTGAAAAAAGCTGCAAGCTATTTAAATGAGTGTAGGAATATTTCGTGTAATATTGTAATATTTGCAATCTGATTAGCGTTTGTCTGCCAGTATCTAAAGATTTTTGGGATAAAATCAGATAAAGGGATTTTGTGTTAGTGTTGTGTTATATTAGAGTACATGGTAGAAAGGTCATCTTGGATTGATGCATAGTTTCAAAATAAATCTAAAGAGTTCTAAATTACAAATACACGTATAAATGATTAGTTTCTGGCCAAAGCTCTTATCCAGAGTGACCTTATATTTACCTTGGCATTGTTCTAACAATCTTGGCATCAGCAGTCCACCAATTCCCTATATATATATATATATATATATACATTAAACCTTGGTGGAAAGGAAATAATTACAGTACTTAACATTTTCAGTTTTTAATCTAATTAAACAGTGTTACTTTTTAATTGATTTATAATTTCTCCCATGTGCACTGCATGCCTGTGGCCTTGTGCACAAAGACCCTGAGCTCCATAATGTCAGATTTTTTTGTGGTTTGTGCAGAACCCCTGTGTCCTGTAGAGAGATCGGACATTACCCACTGAACACTTTTTCATTGAACCGGATTATATAATAGAAAAAATATTTGGTGAAAACCGTTTTTATTCATATAATAAGCTCCACATGACTCCCATTTATTTGGATGCATGTCCTCCTCTGCTGAAGACTGACACACCATGGCCTTTAAATGGCCCCAAAGATAAAAATCAAGTGGGTGTGGAAATGGTTTATTTGTGTTAATCTGGTTTATACATGTTTGTTTGTTTATGTATGGAAACTTCTGGAACACTCTGTATATATGCATAGACAAATTTACCCAAACTAAGCAATATTTATACACCAGGGCTGTGCAGAGCTAAGGAATCGGGATATGTTACAATATGTGTTGCAAATAGTAAAAAAACAAAAAAACAAAAAAAACATTTTTTAGCTCAAATAACATTTTTTTTTAAGTTTTAAGCTGATTTAAAGCGCCAGTAAATGTATGTAAAAATCTATGCAAGATTTTTTTTTTAATTTAATGTAAAAGTTGTTTTTTAATATTTGCAACACCTATTGCAATATGTCAAGCCCTCTTAATAGTTGCAAAATAGTAAATAAAAAAAGCTCAGTCTAAAACATGTTGTGATTCACATTGTTCGTTATATATCGGCACGCTCTCACTGGTCTAACAGCAATAAATAGCTGTAATAAACGGAGTCTCCTCAAGCCAGTGGTACTTTTTCGGGTTAATGTGTTGGACTGATGATACAAGATCATGGGTCCAATTCCCGTCACTATAGAGCTGCCATTGCTGACCCTGAGGAAAGCCCCTAACTTTCAACTGCTCAGATGGATAAATGCTTTGGATAAAACTGTCTGCTGAATGGCAGAAGTGTAACACTCAGTCTTGTGCGACGTTTACAACGACACACAAACATAACCATTCATCATTTTAATTTTTAGCACTAAGTGCCTGTCTAAAGATTAACTTCAAGACAAAGGTTCTACTTCCTGTGATTCATGTTGACCAGCAGGATTGATAACAGGAGATTGGATTTCATCTTTGGTGACTTCTGTTTCTCACCATGATAGATGATGCAGATACACTGGGGGAATTTAATACATAAGTCCTGAAACTCTCTTTGAGATGTTTGGTATCATCAGAAACTAGACATCTTAAACTTGCTGTTGCCTGCCTCCATTCAATGAGGTTGTGATGTCACACGGTCTCATTAAGAACAGCACTCATTATGGCTATCTCAGACACCTGATGAGCGTGACAGGCTTTTAGTCATCCTCAGACTGTCTGACTGCTTTCACGTTTAATCCAACATAGCAGTTCAGGATGAAGGAACTTGCAAGACGGTTCCAGCAATAGAAACCTGGTGCTGGGAATTTAACCAGAAATATCTTTTAAACAACAGTCGAACACTGCACTGATCACACCAACTCAGTGCTGAAGAACACTCCCCCTGCTATGTGCTAAACTGGTTCCTTAGGCAAATAGAATATAAGCATTAAAATCTTTCATTTAAAATAAAGTTTTGTTTCTCTTGATTACCTTCCACCATCTGCATGATCTTTATTTTATTTTTATTGGGGCTAAATCTTAAATTATTAGCCACCTGAGACTGATGTCCTGCCCTCCCACTTCATCAGAATGTCAAGCTTTATTCACGTCTTCACCCCTTTGTTATTCTCTAGGTCTGAAATGTATTTCCTTCTTGTGTTTTAGGATGAATTAACTGCACTGAATGTCAAGCAGGGATTCAATAACCAGCCGGCTGTATCTGGGGATGAACATGGAAGTGCTAAAAATGTCAACTTCAACCCCTCCAAGGTAAGATTCTCACAACAAAAAACACCATTTTTTTTTTGTGAGTGTGTGACATTGCAAACCAGTTTGTGTGCATGTTCGATATAAGGGTGAGCGTTATATATCCTCATATCAAGAAAGTTTGTAATACATACTGGATACAATATCATTTCAATAATTACTAGAACAAACAAAATAAAGGATCTTTTCCATCCTTTTCATATACATCTTTGTTGATATTTTGATACTGTATAGACATATCAAGATTGATACAAATGATACAAACCATTTCACGGTATATTAAACTCCAAATACAATACAGCCAAACAAGCATTCATAAATACATTTAAAAAGGTAACTTATCGTCTATCCATAAAGTTACCAGATAAGTCATATGATCACACGGTAATTGTGGATCTAATTATACATCAATAAACATCCAAAAATGTTGCAGCAGCTGGGCTCAAAATGTTAGTAAGGATGTCTGTGCTAGCACAAGTCAAACGCTCTGTAAAATAAACACCTGACTTGTGTTATATAACCTTTCAAGCTTTGAGACACTGCTTTCACATAAAGAGTACAGCATTATTACTAAAAGAAATAATATTGTCAATCTTTAAAAACCAAACGTTTAATTTGTTTTTGTTATTAAACTTTGTGTGTGTGTGTATGTATGTATATGTATCATCAATATCATATCCTATTACTCTTTTATTTATGTATTTATTAGATCAGCTCCAACTTCAGCAGCATCATCGCAGAAAAGCTGCGCTGTAACACATTCCCGGACACGGGAAAGAGGAAACCACAGGTCAATCAGAAGGACAACTTCTGGCTGGTCACGGCACGCTCCCAGAGCTCAATCAACAACTGGTTTACAGACCTCGCGGGAACCAAACCTCTCACTCAGCTGGCTAAAAAGGTCGGACTTCATCGGATGGATATTTTGAGCAGTTTATCCCGCACCAATAATTAAAATTTGTTTGGAAGCAGATGAGTCGCACAGCTGGATCAGTTAGAGTAATTGAGTCAGGGGTGTTTGAACGCTAGACAAGCTTTATAACCGTTCTAAGCTGCATCTTCAGTTGATTCAAAACAGTCGGTATGAAAGCAGTAATCAACTGAACTTCTGCACTGTTTACAACATCAAATGCAGCTCGTAACGTAGCCACCAAACCACAAGTGTTTCTGGAAACTTACTGACTGTTAAAGCACCGCCATGGCAGACTCCTTCCATCAACGTCATATAAACATCAATTTACCGTAAACTTGCTTAATACTTCAGTAACTGCACACTTTCTTTGTTAAACTAAATACTTTAAGACTTTTGATATTAATTAGCATTAGATGATGTAAAAAATGTACCACACAAATCGGCGTATGTTCTGTTTCTAGAACAGAGTATAATTGATAAATGGGCAGTTGCAGCTCAGTTATTCTAGAAAATGTACACTCACACATTCAGGTGTTCTAATTTAACCATGTTGTGGTAAAACATGAGCTGTTTTCCTAGCAAAGTAATAATCCTGCCCAAAAGCCATGATGTCACCAGCTCTTTCTGCCAGGCAGGCCACATTTGGCCAAAACAAGCTGCTGAAACTGCTAGTAGTTATTGGTTCTTGAAAACGGATTGCACTTGTTACAGATTGTTTACTTATTTTTTCGTCTGTCCTTTTGCATGCACCAGGTCCCTATCTTTAGTAAGAAAGAGGAGGTGTTCGGATATCTGGCCAAATACTCTGTCCCAGTCATGCGTTCTGCCTGGATGATCAAAATGACGTGTGCTTATCATGCCGCCATTACTGAAACGAAGGTCAAGAAGAGACATGTCATCGACCCCTGCATAGGTAAATGTGTGCCTTTTATCTACAGGTGATTTTTAAAAAACCATTTCACTCTAAGTGGTATGATCTAAAAGTTTTGATTAATTGTACAGTTTACCTCAATTATGATTTAATATATTATTTCTTTATTTTAAAAATTTGTCTTGCTCTTATATTTTCCACTTTTTTTTTGTTGCTATAACCACATCCTGTTGCCTCAACTTTCTGCCAAGTCACAGTGCCATTGGTTAGACCAAATGGAGTTTTGGGACTTCACTTGCATTTACGTTTGTCATTTTCCTTTAACCACAGAGACATTTATCTCTTGTACAACTGAGCAATTGTTGGTTAAGGGCCTAGCAGGGGTTGTGCCGGGAATCGAACCCAGATCTTCCAATTAGCGGTCCAACACCGTACAAACCTTTCCTGGAGGGCCACTGTTCTGTAGGGGCTGGGGGAGAGTTAAAGCTGTAATAACCAGCATGGGGAAAATTACGCTGGTTACATGTTGTAAATTTAGTTTTGGATTAATCATCCAGCCCTATTTTACAGCATTCTAAGGTGTCATGCTATAATAACCTCAGCAATAAGACCGTTTCTCAACTTTCTCACACATCTGCAGAATGGACTCAGATCATCACAAAGTACCTCAGCGAGCAGCTGCAGAAGGTGGCTGAGTTTTACCGACAGTCTCCCAGTCAGGGCTGTGGCTCTCCTCTGCCTCCTCCTCCAGCCGAGGTGGAGACAGCCATGAAGCAGTGGGAGTATAACGAGAAGCTGGCCATGTTCATGTTTCAGGTGAGTCCGACTCTTGTCACTACAGAATAAGGTCATGTTTACTCTGGCTTCTCTGCAAGACAACCATTATCTTCAGGTTTCACACAGCACATGGACACCTAAGAGAGTCTCTCTCTCACTGTCTGTGTGTGTGTAAAATTATTTTTATTTTTTGCTTCTGGTAGTATATTAGTGGAATATTTTATATTAGACTGAGAATCTGTCATTTTATTTCTGTTGTTAAAAAAAAAAACCCAAAAAAAACTGAAGATCAGAAAATCATACAACCCAAGTTTAGGCATTCATTCTTTTCCTGGTTAACAAACTGAAAAGCCTGGAAAAGAATGTCTGTCTAAACTTGGGTTGCATGATTTTCTGATCTTCAGGACGGCATGTTGGATAGACATGAGTTCCTGACCTGGGTACTGGAATGCTTTGAAAAGATTCGTCCAGGAGAAGACGAACTGCTGAAGTTGTTGCTGCCGCTCCTTTTACAGGTAAGTGAGTGTATCATCAGACTTTACTGTGGAATTCTAAGCACATTATATAATCATTCTAGTCATTTATATAATCATTGATTTGGTTAATGTTGCACCAGTATAACAGAGTTTTCTGTCCTTTTTTCCTCTACAGTATTCAGGGGAGTTTGTACAGTCAGCTTATTTGTCTAGAAGGTTGGCATATTTCTGCACACGACGCCTAAATCTGCTGTTAAGCGATGGGAGTATAGGACCCAGTTCAGGAGGACATCCACCACACAGCATGACCAGTCAGCCAGGCAATGCTCTACCCACCACCCCCACCTCCCAGCCTGCAGGGACGACCCAACCACAGACTCCATTTACCGACTACTACATCTGCCCTCAGCACCGCCCTGTGGTGTTTGGTCTTAGCTGCATGCTCCAGGTGCAGACTTCAATGACTTTTTTTATGATAGAACTGCTTTATTCTGCACTATGTTCTTGTTTATATTAGTGTATTTCTTTTCCGAAAATCAGGATCATACCCATAACTTAATAAAATTGTTTACCAATTGGTAAATACAGCAGGGATGAATTGTTCGCATACTACATTCTTTGTATGACAGTTCGGCTAAACCGTTCACATACATGTCTAAAGGTTTCTGTTTACATTTTTACAACCTGGTTTTATCTCGGGAGCAACAATTGTATGTCCTTCCAAAAACAGTTTTACCCCTTTTTTTTTTTTTTTTTTTTTTTTTACCCCTGCCAAAACTGATGTAAAGACTTAAGTGTATGAAACTCGGTATGCAATCTTACCCCAGCTGTCCCGATGAGCTATTCCAGTCATAATAAAGCCTATAATAACCTACAGAGTCACAGCAGGTAATATTAAAAGAATTTATCATCCAGTCACATTAATGAAGGATCCAGTTAGAATTCTCGGACTTGTTTGCTGTCTCAGCATTTTAGTATGGATTAATATGTTGAATTTGCTCCTAATTATCAAACAAGTATTATCACCATTTCTGTTTCTTTCTGTCCTGTGCAGAGTATTGTGCTGTGCTGTCCTAGTGCTCTGGTGTGGCACTATTCGCTTACAGACAGTCGAAATAAGACTGGATCACCACTAGACCTACTGCCTATTGCCCCCTCAAACCTGCCCATGCCAGGCGCCAACAGCACCTTCAATCAGCAGGTATAATAAATATCCCACTTTAATATTTATAGTGAATTAAAATGTGTTTAAAATGATTGAAGAACCTAAGTGTTCTTCTTAGAGCCCTGGTCTCAACCTTACTCGACACCATTAGGATGAACACAACTACTGCATTTTATAGTTCATTATAAACACAATTGAACTGTACAATACACACTAAGTTTTCCTTTACTATCATTGGTTTGATTTCTTTTTGTATTCAATTTGTTCTGTATGTAATTTTATTTGATTCACAAAACAAATAAATTAGCAATTTTGTAAATGTTTTTACTGATTTACTCGAATAAATGTACATGAAGTAAGCTGGATGTAATATCTGTATGTAACGCAGCTTTAAAAAGAATTATTTATTTTGAATGAATTGATAAGTGTTTTTGTTGGGTCTGGGTCGTACAGGTCCGTGCTAAACTAAGGGAAATCGAAGAGCAGATCAAGGAGCGCGGGCAGGCAGTGGAGTTTCGGTGGTCTTTTGATAAATGTCAAGAGACAACAGCAGGTAAGACATGTTTGTGAAGCCATAAATCAATATTCCAGAGTTTGTCTTGTGTACAGGAAAAGTCTGTTGTACTATGGTACAAATGACATTCTATATCCTGTGTTTTATTCGGATGTTAACTCATGAATTTCAATATACTGAAATGTTAAAATAAAAATATTTTGTGTTGTCAAGTTAATGACAAAATTAATATTTATAAAAAATGTAAACTTGTATTTTCCTCTAACCCATTATAGTGAAAGTTAGAAACATTTTTAGCTAGTGAATATAGCAGTGTTGTAATCATTGTGGTCACCACTGTACTAAATGTAAATCCTTTAAAAAACCTTTTTACACAAACGCTGCATTTACGTTGAAGTATATTTATTTTGTGAAAATCTGGATTATACCTATAACTTGATGATAAAATACAGGGGTAATGATACAAGTGACTGTTTTTTCTTTTAAAGCACTATTGGGTGGCTATAAAAAAGAGCTTTAATGCTGGCAGGAGTTCTACTTCTCCTTTCGGCTGCACCCGTTAGGGGTCACCACAGCGGATCGCTCTTCTCCACACTACCCTGTCCTTTACATCTGCTTCTTTCACCCCAACTACCTGCATATCTTCCTTCTCCTCCTGCCTGCCACCTCCATCCTCAGCATTCTCCTACCAATATACTGCATGTCCCTCCTCTGCACATGTCCAAACCATCTCAACCTGGTCTCCCTCACCTTGTCTCCAAAACGTCCTACATGAAAAATTAAATAAATAAAACAGCAGTAAGGCATGATTTAAAAAGGCAATTACTGCAGATTACATGCTGAATGACGAACTGATGCAGTTCCCTAACATCGGTGTGAAAATAATGATTTCTATTGTGTGTTTGTGGTCAGGCTTCACAATTGGTCGGGTGCTTCACACACTGGAGGTTCTAGACAACCACAGCTTTGAGAAGTCGGACTTCAGTAATTCTTTGGACTCTCTCTACAACCGTATCTTTGGATCAGGCCAGAGTAAAGATGGACATGAGGTACCAACGCTTTTGTTTTGTATAATGCAACTAATGTTTGTCAATTTGTTTTTACCATATTTTAACTAATTAATCATATGTATTTTTAATTATTCTTTTTATAGTTGAGTCCGGATGACGATGCAGTAGTTACTCTGCTGTGCGAGTGGGCTGTATGCTGTAAACGCTCAGGGAGGCACAGGGCCATGGTGGTGGCAAAGCTGTTAGAGAAAAGACAAACAGAGATTGAAGCAGAGGTTAAAACATTCACCAAGTTCTTATAAATGTGTTAAATACTAAATCCAAAATATTCTGTCGCTAGGTTGGATTTACTTTACTGGCATTTAGGGGGATATTTTGGAGGCCTTTTAGGTTTTTTAGGGGGAGATCATGGGGGCGGTTATAGGGTACATTTAGAGGGGGTTTTTATAGGACAGTTTAGTAGAAGTGCCTTTAGGGGGTTCTATATGATGGTCCTGTGGAAGTGCTCTAAAGGGGTTCTTTTTTTGTTTTTTCATCGGAGTTTTTAGTAGAACCTCTAACAATTTGTTTGCCAGTAATGTCATCCCATGGTCAGTCGAGTGTTTTAGCCTGGGTGTAGTACAATTGTTTATTCATGGGTTGTAAAACCAGCTGTATTTGACTTAATGATTATCTGATATACACAGTATACATTGAATCCAGACATTTGTTATTTGACATTCTTTGTTTTTATTTTTCCTTAGCGGTGTGGAGAGTCAGAGGTGGTGGATGAAAAGGGCTCCGTGTCTTCTGGCTCTCTCTCAGCTGCGACTCTTCCTGTTTTCCAGGACGTTCTGCTGCAGTTCCTGGACACTCAAGCTCCAGTCCTTAGTAAGTCCTTTGCATCCCTCACAATCTTCCTCTTTCCGCATTCTTATGTTTATTAATTTTGTGTTAAGTTTGCATTTACACATAGGCACTGACATTCAACCTCTGTATTATTATTAATAGTATTCTTTTCAATATGAAGCTTGGTAGCTGCTTTTTTAGATTTCAGCTTTTACAATCATGAAAAACCAGTTACACATCCATTGACCTCGCACTTGTCTGTCATCCTTTGTGCAGCGGAGCCTGGTAACGAGAGTGAGCGTGTGGAATTCTCCAACCTGGTTCTGCTCTTCTGTGAGCTCATTCGACACGATGTCTTCTCTCATAACATCTATATGTGCACGCTTATTTCTCGTGGTGACCTGGCTTCCGATTCTCACCTTCCACGCCCACGTTCCCCTAGCGACGAGCACTCTGACGAATCCGAACGCAAAGAGCAGGACACTGGCAGCGGGGTTAAAATGGAGGTATGTGCCCTTTTTTTTTTTTTTTTTTTTTTTTTTTTTTTAAGCCAGATGCTTTGTGTTTAGCCTGGTTTTGTTTTTTTGGTTTTTTTTTGTTTAAGAGAAAATGTTTTGCTTTACCTTACAGGACACTGGTCTGTCTGAGCCTATGGAAATTGATAACAACTCCAGCGCCAATTTTGATGAGGTGGGTTATAATAGGAATGTGGTACAAACAGCTTTTTTACAGCTGTAATGTCAACGCCCACATGTATGTCACAAGGTTGTTATTTCAACTTTGATGTGCAATTAATTTTAACAGGACTGGTTTTCTCAGACATCTGGCTGGGAGGTGGTAGCACAGCAGGTTTAATTTTCAGCGCTGCCAATTTAACACCACCGTGCCTGAGCAAGGCCCTTAATTGCTCAGTTGTGAAATAAGTTGTGGATAAGGGTGTCTGCCAAATGATAGACATGTAAAACGCTAATATAATGTTGTTAATGAAATGTCAGCTTTAAAATTGACATGATTTGATCCTTCACAGTGCCAATTGAAGCCGCCTTGTTTGTTACACAGATGTTTTCACCGCCGATGCACTGTGAAGCCAAAGGTAGCCCCTCTCCGGAAAAAGCTGCTCCGGAGCAGGATGGGAAGAGCACTGCCAAGGAGAAGGGTTTGGATCCGACTTTCCCGCAGGTGTACGATCAACCACGACACATCCAGTATGCCACACACTTCCCCATCCCTCAGGTGAGATCTTTCAGTGTACCTAGCGTGTTTGGAATCTCACTTTTACACTTGCAGGTGCGTTGCCAAGTGTTTGAAATTGCTGATATGTACGTGTTCAGCCTGCCTGGACCAAATTCCTAGTTAATGTGTGTATCAGGGCTGCACAATATATCAAACATGGCAATGTAGTTATCGGTACAGTCACTGTAATATAAATATACAGGATGTGCAGTGGGGGATTACAGTAATTTGTGGATCAAGTTTATAATTTGTACATTGTTTTAAGGAAACAATTTAAAAGCAATTCATGTCAAATCTTTGGCACAAGAAAGGATCACTTTAGTAGCATTAACAAAGGTTCATTGTAATTTTATACATCGTGATTATTTAACATTATTAATACATTATTTAATTTCTGTGTTTTACAGGAGGAAAGTGCCAGTCACGAATGCAACCAGCGTCTTGTGGTTCTGTACGGCGTGGGCAAGCAACGGGATGAGGCTCGACACGCCATTAAGAAGATCACAAAAGACATCCTGAAAGTGCTGAACCGCAAGAGCACTGCTGAGACTGGTACAGACCCCGCACACACACACACACACACACACACACACACACACAATCTATAGACTGGTGTCTGTGTGTGCATCTTTAGTTAGAAGTGTAAATCTGTGTTAGTGATGTGTGAATCTGGCAGGTTATCCAATCATCCATTAATAGAAATGCCTCCAGGTCCGCACACTTTTACCCTACGGGTGTCCTTATTAATTTTGTTGGTTTCGTTGGCGTCTTCTTATTGAACCCAAACTCATATTAAATATTCACTCATGGTATTAATACCCTGGGGTGCTGAAATCCATGCTTGCTTTCTAATAAGGTTAATGAATAATAGTGTGAATAATTGATGTTCTGTCCTACCGGTGTAAATTTAGTCCGCTCAATCACAAGATTCATGTTCCTTTCGTTAAAAATGTCTACAGTGAGTGACCAGTCAAGCACAAATTATTTACTAAAACACGTGTTAAAAATCACTGTTCGGAAAGAATCTGTTCCGGTACATACATTTTCAGCACGATATTGTTCTGTACCTGCAGTAAATATTTCATTTTTCAACATGGCTCGGTGCGGCTCATATTTTTATTTATTTTTTTTTTTATAAATAAATAGAGGGGATGCGGCTTATATACAGGTGTGCTCTATAGTCCAAAAAATACGGTACATTTAATTTTCTTCTCAATCAGCATTTTAACATTCAAATTGATTCAGATGAAAACTGGCAAAGTCTAACTAACACAATACTTTTCTTTCTTCCCCTTTCTCACTCTCTCTCGTCCTTTCTGTTCTTGCACTCCCACTCTTTCTCTCTCCCTTTCTTACTTTCTAATATTCGCTCTCTTTCCCTGTCTTTCTTTCTCTCTTTGCTGTTTTATTTTTCTGTGTCCATAATCAGACACATGAATATCTGCAGGCTGTTTCTGTTATTTACTCATTATCCCCTTTCCTGCTGTTAAATGTATTCAAGCTTTTCTATTTGACTTGGTACTTTTGCTATTCAGAAATTCTTTAATTATTTACTTTGTCCCTTTTTTCTGCCACACTTTCCACCATGGACATCATCATCATTGTGGGCCCAATAGATCAAATGCCATTATCAGCATGTTATTCCAATTCCCTGCTGAGCTTATTCTTTCTGTGTTTTAATGTGTCACTGCCTGCTCTTAGGAGGAGAGGAAGGACAGAAGAGAAAAAGAAGTAAGCCAGAAGCGTTTCCTACTGCAGAAGATATTTTCTCCAAGTTTCAGCATCTCTCCCACTTTGACCAGCACCAGGTCACCTCTCAGGTATTATTCATTCTGTTCATCCTGTTCTTCGAGTCAATTAGGATAGTTTATACAATTAGCTTGATTAGCAAAATTACTTCTTATAACTACTGTCTAATTTGAGCTTTACACAGCTTGTGACTGAGTTTCAAACTTATGTAATGTATTATTTAATGTAGTTTGAAAAACATTTATCTATCTATAGAACAACCCGAATCACCTTGTGTGCTTTCTAACCTTAATATAAACTGTGGCGAGGAATACAGTATATATTGGTGACTGTCATGTTTGCAGGAACCCCACGTGTCACAGGAGTTCCTGCAAGAATCCAGTCATTATTAATCACATGATTGGGACAGGACTAGGAAAGAATGACAGCAATATAGGGTAGCAATAACAAAGATATAAACAAATATACATTCCATACAAATAGATTATTGGTGTCGGCATACCAAAATGTAAATAATCAAAGAGGAGTGGACGACTACCACACGTACATTGCAGCCGCAGAAAGCCATAATCAAAACAGAGAAGGACATGAAAAATAGAGGCTAACATAGACGGAGGGGAAATCCTCCAGCAATTGCGACTAATAATGCTATTTAGGTTGTGGAAAGGAGGTGCATATCACTTTATTACAATTACCATAAGGCAGTGTTTTAACAGTAACGTTAATTAAATTGAAATTAATATATATGAATAAAGGAGTGTGTAGAAGGTAATTCATGGAAATTGTATGAAACAATTTGCTGATTGGTTTATGTCCAGGTGTCCCGGAACGTTTTGGAACAAATCACCAGCTTTGCCTTAGGGATGTCCTATCACCTTCCCTTGGTCCAGCACATCCAGTTTATCTTTGATCTAATGGAATACTCCCTAAACATAAGTGGCCTCATTGACTTTGCCATTCAGGTACCAACAGAAAGAAAACTAAAACATGTCGTCATAAAATGTTGTGTTTCATGCTGAGAATGCAATGTGACTGGTTGTTTATCTCTTAGTTGCTGAATGAGCTGAGTCTTGTAGAGGCTGAGCTCCTTCTGAAGTCCTCTAGCCTTGCAGGAAGCTACACCACTAGCCTGTGTCTGTGTATTGTGGCTGTGCTTCGACGCTACCACTCCTGCCTCATCCTCAACCCTGACCAAACAGCACAGGTCTTTGACGGGTACGGACACATTTTTTAACCTAGATTTACACTGATTCAACGTAGTTTGGGATTGTTGCTGTCTCCCTGTGTAGGATTTTAGTCATAATCCAAGAAGACTATAAAATATAACTGGAATTTCGTCTCGTACAAACACTATTTTACCTCTAGAACTCAATAAACTCTGTTTTGTATATAAACAAATTTCCACATGTTCACAATATTACTAATTCGGCTATCAGGATCCGCCTATTGGTTCTTGGTTTAACAGTGATTATTTCATCAGAGTTAAACATCCATTCATCTCAAACCAGTGATCAAATGAAAGAGTTTAGCGAAGGATTATAGGACGACTTTAGGATTCCAAAATTCTGTGATCGCACAGTGTAAACCCTGTTTAAACCACTGGACCAGTGTAAGTCGCCATAACCATTTACACCAAAATGTCAGTTGCATAGACAGTCTATGTTCTATAATACATTGTTTTACTGTTTTTTACTTCCTTACAATAGATTCCTATTTTTTTGTATATCACATATATGATTATACACAGTACGACATATTAAATGGGCTATGGAAAGTAAAACATTGCACTAAGTTGGGGCTCAAAGCACAGGGTCAGCTATTATACAACGCCCATAGAGCAGGAAGGGTTAAGGACCCAACAGGTGTGGACTTAAGCTTTGGTGGGGCTTGAGCCCAGGTCTTCCTTGGCGGTGATGGGGTTTGATCTCGGGTCTTCTTAGTCTCCTGGTCAACATCTCAGCACCTTAAACATTGGCACCACCACTGCCCGAATAACAATAGATTACATTTTATCTATACACAGGATTCCATAAATTCAATTCAATTCAATTTTATTTGTATAGCGCTTTTTACAATAGTTATTGCCTCAAAGCAGCTTTACAGAATGA
>JAOTRA010000008.1:1926438-1951831 GCA_026260255.1 Pseudolaguvia tuberculata | reverse complement strand
AGACATAATTTACGTACCGTATTTGTTTGTTGGATGAACTTCTAAAGTTTGGGGGTTTTAAATTTCGCGGTGCTGCTGCTCGCTCTCGTGCTGCTGCTCGCTCTCGTGCTGCTGCTCGCTCTCGTGCTGCTGCTCGCTCTCGTAAAGACACAAGACAAGTGTGCGTTAAAACTAGTTTAGGCTAACATTTAGTTGCTATAGTCTGCATGCAAGGCAGGCAGCAGTTAGCAATTTGTTAGCTGTCAGAATATTTTTTAACATTCATTTAATATTAAATTTGAATTTAGTAGACATCTTTATCCAAAGCGATCCACATTTATCACAGGCCATCGGAGCAGTTAAGGGTTTGGGCCTTGGTCAGGGGTCCGGTAGTAGCAGCTGTGAAATAAACCCATAAGTTTCTGATAAGCAGTCCAACACCTTAACTACTGAGCTACCACTTTCCTCACTTTACCTTTGCAAGTGAATAAACTGAATGTTAAATTTATTTGGTCATAACTTTAGTTGTCGTAAGTGTATGATTGTAATTTAGTAAATTTGTAGTAATGTGTCTGTGTGTGCGTAAACATGCAGGCTGCGCATTGTGGTGAAGTCGGGGGTGAATCCTGCAGACTGTTCCTCAGCTGAACGCTGTATCTTAGCCTACCTGTACGACCTCTATACCTCCTGCAGTCACCTGAAGAGCAAGTTTGGAGAGATCTTTAGGTGAGACTGTTTAATATCTTGGTACCATTTTATTGGTTCTCCTGCAGCAGATTTTCATTCATTGTTTAATTTATTGCATTTTTTTTTTTTTAATTCCAGTGAGTTTTGTTCCAAAGTAAAGAACTCAATCTACTGGAACATTGACCCATCAGACTCCAACATGCTGTGGGACCAGGTCTTCATGATTGATGCCATAGCCAACCCTTCAGCCCACAACATTAATCACTCAATGGTGGGCAAGATTCTCAATGACAGCCCAGCAAATCGCTATAGCTTTGTGTGTAACGTGCTGATGGATGTGTGTGTGGACCACCGTGACCCTGATAGGTAAGAATTTTGATATCCCCATTAAACATTTGTATTTCTAGCAAACCTTTCAGGTATTTAAGAGATGCCCTTATACAGCGCTTTTATTTAGCGTCATTATCCAACTGAGATGCTTGCTCTCCTCAGGAGCCCAGGTGTGCATCAAAGCAGGCCAAAATCTATCTACCTCTTGTAAAATTATAGCTGCTGCACAAAGATTACATGTGTATGATGTCTTGCTTTGTCAGTAATCATTCTGAGCACTACAGAATTTGTAGCAGTCTAACCACTGCACTACCACTTTAACAATGTTAGAAATGGTGTGTGGTTGTGTGTGTTGCGTCAGGGTTAATGATATCGGTATCCTGTGTGCGGAGCTTACGGCTTACTGCCGTTCTCTGAGTGCGGAATGGCTTGGGGTCCTGAAGGCTCTGTGCTGCTCTTCCAACAATGGCAACTGTGGCTTCAATGACTTGTTGTGTAACGTGGATGTGAGTGTATAAACACACGCGCGCACACACACACACACACACACACACACCACTTTCATATCATTTCAAATGCATGTTCTTTCCTGTCCTTGTTACTGTTTCTGGAAACAACACAGACTAATATTGTTAACTGTGGCTTTGCCAGTCATACAGAAAGTCAGAGACACTTAAAATGTTTCAAAAGATGTGTGAAAGTGAAAATCTGAAGCTGCTGAGAGAAATCTTTAGTTTTGAGTTGAGCTCCTTCCTGTGGTTCATTCTCATACACAATAGTGTGGGTGTATCTGTGTGCTATGCAGGGTGTGTGTTGCCATAGAATAATTTTCTTGATTTTATTTAACATTATTTATGAACATATTATCTAAAACTTATTACTGTTATAATATATTAGAGTAATAAATCCTTTATTTTAGCCCCCTTTCAGAATTGGATGTTTTTCTTTCATGTATACAATAATGCACAATAAATTAAATTGTCTTTCTACATCCTAACTTAAATAGTTGAGGTCAGAGCACAGAGTCAACCATGCCACCGTGCCCACAGAGCATGTGACAGAAACACAACAGTGACAATTTGGTGAAAGTGGGGCATAAACCACTGAGGACCAGTCAGTTCTGTAAAGTTTTAAATGAGGAAAAACGGGTCTGGTTACAGGAAGTGCAATGCAGTCACATAACAGTATGCATTTAGATTAACAATCTATAATTATAAAAGCTTAATAGTTATCAGACACACAACTCATCAGGTGATATTGGTCAAAATAACCTGATTTCTATTGTTTAAATAAATAATTAAAATCTGTTACTCAGATAAAGTAGGCTTGCGGTGGTGTAGTGGTTAGCACGGTCGCCTTACAACAAACTTTCTGTGCAGAGTTTGCATGTTCTCCCCGTGCTTGTGGGGGTTTCCTCCCACAGTCCGAAAAACATGTACATTAGATTGATTGGTGAATCTAAATTGCCCATAGGAGTAAATGTGTGTAAATGTTTGTGAGTCTGTGTTGCGATGGACTGGCGACCCGTCGTGGGTGTATTTCCCCCGCCTGTCGCCTGGGATAGGCACCAGCAGACCCATGTGACCCCTGTGTTATTAGGGAATAAGCAAGTAAGATGATGAATGAATTAAGTCAATCAACCAGTCTTATTTAGCTAAGATTCAGCCAATGTTGCCAGATAGGATGGATTCCTGCTGTGTTGGCAGATTAAGTGAATTCTTTCTGAATTGGGCTTCTGTTGATAAGGTCAGACTGGAAATTAATGCATTGGGATGGTTAATGAAATTTGACTTGAATCGTTAATGCAATTAATTTGAAGGTTTTTTTTTTTTTTTTTTTTTTTAATAAACACCAAAGGATTAAAATGTATTTTTTTGTAAATTTCAAAAAAAGTCATTAAAATCTACAATCAAGAACAGACTGCTGTTATAATGCCATAGCTACTGAAATATCAGTTTCATGAGTTCATCTAGTGTCTAAGTAGATTTTCTCTTTTGGCTGACTGAAATGTCATTTTGTTTTTACAGGTGAGTGATTTATCATTCCACGACTCTTTGGCTACCTTTGTTGCTATCCTCATAGCCCGGCAGTGTCTGCTTCTGGAGGATCTGGTGCGATGCGTGGCTATTCCTTCTCTCCTCAATGCTGGTACTTTTTTTTTTTTTTTTTTTTTTTTTCTTTATACTAGGCTTAATTTTTATCCTTAAAAAATAATTTTTCTTAGGATTCTAGGGATTTCTTAGGATTTCACTGTATTGCTATAATAAGACATGATATTTAATAAGTTAAGTTCCAATCTAAATGTATTCCACATTAAGCTTCACACAAAGAATCATATGGAGGGGGAAAAAGCCAAGCATTGGTTTTGGATTGATTTGGGATTGATTGATTAGGAAGGATTGATTTGGCTTACTATTCAAAACATCTCTTAAAAAGTCTCTAACTGAAATCTATGCCTGGATTATTTTTCACCAGCTGCCAATAGGAACATAAACATCCAGTGACGATGCGCCATCCACAAGCAATTTCACAGCACAGCCAATGGCTTTCACACTTGCCCTAGAAAATCTGCATTAGCTCACCATTTAGAAGTATTGGTCTGGGAATTCAGTATCAAGCTGTTTGTTTGTCTGTGCTGCAGCCAGACAGTTGCTTACACACTAGACAAACATTAATGTCTCGCTTGTGGATTGGAGTAAATATAGCTGGTTTGGGTCTGCGCAAATATATATATTTGGGTCAAATATATATATATTTTTTTCTTTTACATAACGCTTCCAGGAGTTCTCAAAGACTTCAAAACGTATTCCTCATCATCCGCCACCTGTGTAGTCTATTTATTCAGCTTATGTAAGAGCAAGGTGGGGAGTGTGTTAGGGGAGCAAACCTCTCACTGTGTGGACACACTTCTTTCACACAGCTGTGACTTACTGACTCATCGAGATTAGTACGTGTGTGTATACACATGTAAAGACACACTCTCTGCATGAAGCCCTATACAGATCTCTGTGGTTCTTCCCAGCCTCCTGTAACCAAACTGTTTTGGTCCTCATTGATACCTGAAGCCATGTGTCTACCTAAGATTACTAGTGTAAAATTTCCTTGTGTGTGATGCTCATAGCTGTGTATTTCTGACTCACTGTCTATAACTTCTGAAAGAAAAATGTTGCTATGAATGTTGAAATAAGCTGCTTTAAAATGAAAAGTTTTTAATGTAGTTTGTAGTAAGGTTTTTTTTTTTTCTAATACCACTCTAAGGAGTTTTCCTAGTCAACCTTCCCCCGGCTTGCTCATCAGGGACAAACTGTAGTTTGCCAGTTTGTTTGTTTATGCTTACCTCTTTGTTTACACCCTTCATCCCTACCTTAGCACTTTAAAGGCCAATAGGGAAAGCATCATTAAGCTCAAAAACTCTGGATTTCAAATTGTGCCAATATTTACTTTTGGTTGGTTCCTGCCAGATATGATGAGTAACATGTTGTGTATGTACTGAAGGATACAATGGAATCTTTAACACCATTTTAGTTTTGAGGGGTGTGGGTGGGTGGGTGTGTGTGTGTGGGTGTGTGGCTAATAATTGCTGACATTCGACATAGTTTAAAAACTATTGATGTCCCAGGATACATGACGGAACCCTCTGCCACGTGGAAAATGTCAATTCAGCAGGTTGTTGCAGAGAATTTGTCTGCTTTCCGTGATCTTGTCTGTAAATTGATAAAACACCCAGTAATGGTTTCATAATGTGTCATTTATATCTAAATTCTAAATGTAAACGACACTATTTCGCCAAAACTAAATGTAAACAATGTAACTCTGGGTGCTGGAAATGTAAATTCAGTAGTTTTGGTAAAATGCAATCTCATTCACAGCATAGTGTGCTTAAGACATCGGCAGCCTGGACTTTCTTTCCTCTTTTTATCTATCTCTTTCTCTCTTGTTCTCTCTGTCTCTCTCAATCACTCTCATTCCATCAGTATTTTTAATAATGCACTCTAATGGTGGTTGATTATTTCATAGGTGCGAAACAGAAAATAAAGAAGCTTTGATTCCACAATAAGTGACCTCTAAGATCTATAGTATAGGTATTTATAAGCCGGTTTAGTGAGTTTTGTGTTGTTTCTTTGTATTTATTCCAGCCTGTAGTGAGCAGGACTCTGAGCCAGGTGCCAGACTGACTTGCAGAATTCTGCTACATCTTTTCAAAACCCCTCAGAGAAATCCATGCCCACAGGACAGCAAGACAGGTAACACACATGTAAATGTCTGGCTTACTGATGCTTTCAGACCAGAACGTTCTCGCTGATCACTTTATGATGAATAAAAATGGATGTTGTTTTATATGTGATTTTTGAATAGTATGTGTTTGCGTTTCCTCAGATAAGGCTACAGTGGGCATCAGGTCATCATGTGATCGTCACTTGTTAGCTGCATCTCAGAATAGCATTGTAGTCGGTGCGGTATTTGCTGTTTTAAAGGCTGTCTTTATGCTGGGTGAGGTTTTGTTTATCTTTTAATTTATTTAGATTTTGGTTTGTTATATAAATGAGTAAATACGCTCTTGCATGAATACAGATAGAAAAACTGAATTCTTATTTATACCCGTGTATGTGTTTTTAGGAGATGCTGAGTTAAAAGGCTCAGGCTTCTCCCATCCTGCCGGTTTAGATGACCTTGGGGAGGATGACATGGGCTCAAAGAAATCCGGCGGTCGCAACATTTCTATTGAAACAGCCAGTCTAGATGTTTATGCCAAGTATGTTCTGAAAAGCATCTGTCAGCAGGTAAGACAGCAAGAGAGTCTTGTTTTCAGATTAGATGAGACGAATAGGCTCTAAGGGCTTCATTGGATTAACAGGATTAAACATGTATGTAACTGTGTTGTCTTCACTCGGTTCCCTCGTAATAAAATGCCATGTGAACCACTTCTGTATTTGACTTCAGGAGTGGGTAGGAGAACGCTGTCTGAAATCTCTGTCTGAGGACAGCAGCGCTCTTCAGGACCCAGTGCTGGTCAACATCCAGGCCCAGAGGCTGCTACAGCTCATTTGTTACCCACACAGGCAGCTGGACAGCGAGGAAGGAGAAAACCCTCAGAGACAACGCATCAAACGGATCCTCCAGGTCTGATACACACTTGCAGCTCTTCTATCCATGACTGTATAATAATACTTTAGTCCAGGGGTCGGGAACCTTTTTGACTCAGAGAGCCATGTTGGCAAAATATTTGGAAATTTATTTCAGTAAGAGCCTGATATATTTACTTTTATATAATAATAAAAATGTTATATAAAACATATTTTTAGACTGATTGAAAAGGGGGCGTTTACCCAGCAATGGCCAACGTGGGCTATTATCATTCAATTAAAATAATGGACATGTAATGGATTAACGGAGATCGGGTCCATGTTGTAGATATGTATTTATTAACTCCCACGCTGAACACAAAAGGAAACCAAAACACGGGGAAACTTAAACCAACTCAAAACACGGAGTTACTCAGGAGCGAAGGAGTAAAACACGGGGTTACTCAGGAGCGAAGGGGCAAATGGCAAGCAAGAACAAACATGATCAACAGCACTTCTTGATCGTTAATTATCTTTAATACACCGGCGCATCGCCTTAAATAATGCGTCATCGCCCTGGCAACCAAATCCATGACTACGACGCTAAACAAGGGGGAGGGGCTATGTCTGATTCCTCACAGGACAATTGCTCCTGCAGCCAACTGCAGCCCTGACATGAGCAGTGGAAAATCGATGGACTGATTAAAACAAGTGATAATAGACTAATAACATGGCCCCCTTCTTCACCTGACTTAAACCCGATTGAGAACTTTTGGGCCCTTCTTAAGCAGGAAATTTATAGTGAAGGTAAACAGTCCACCTCTCGGAACAGTGTCTGGGAGGCTGTGGTTGCAGCTGCACAAAAGGGCGATTCTGAACAAATCAAAAAACTGACTGACTGGAATGGAAGGCTTGTGACTCTCTTATTGAAAAGATGTTTGTTTTTGGAGTTTGTTCATTCTTCTCACTTTAACAGGTGAAAATAAACAAGTGAGATGGGTAAATCTTTGTCTTTTAGTTGCATACTAATTCTGCACCCTAATACTGGTGTCTATGTAGATATTCTCTTAAGAAAGCCAACACTTCACTTTTAGTACTTATATGTTCAGGCTTGAGGGTTTGTTAACATTTTGGATTGACCAAGAGCTCTGTAGTTGTACAATAACAATATACAACTTGCCTAATAACAATTTTGCACACAAATTTTGGCCCATTTTTCCTGAGAAGAATCTGCCTAATAATGCACACCTTGATATAGGGTGTTGTTTTCGGTATAGTACATTTTGCAAAAATGATTGGCCACTTCCAGGTTTGGAAGGTTTGTTGTGTATTTTTTCTTTTTTAAATTTTTTTGCAATTCTTTAACCTTCATTTGTTGGGATATCAATGTATAATATGCTGTACAGTCTGGTATGTGTTAGGCTGTGTGGAAGCACACCTTCATGGACTTTCATGGCTTCACCTGCACTCAATTCTTAGTTATGGTGTGTCTGTTTTTTTGTCTCTTGCAGAACCTGGATCAGTGGACCATGAGACAGTCATCTCTTGAACTCCAGCTAATGATCAAGCAGAGTTCCAATAACGTAAGTCACCATTCCAATAGGTTGAAAGATAGTAGTAGTTTGTGTATTAATCACACAGTATTTTGGATAGTGAAATGTAGTAGTTCTATAAACATTTTACCCACTTTACTTAGTTGGATTACATTTTAAATAAAGCTTATGTAGTGTACATTAATATGGGACTTTGATATAGGGTGTTTTGTTATGTCTGTAAATTCTACTGTCATTTTGTCCATTGTTAAACACTATCTCACATCTGTAACCTAGATATACCAAAATTATCAACACTGCTCATTTTCCCTGTGCTCAGGAGCTCTATTCCCTGCTAGAAAACATTGCCAAGGCAACCATCGAGGTTTTCCAGAAGTCTGCAGAGATGAACTCTAGTAACCCTTCCTGGAACGGCTCGACTGCATCCAGCAGCTCAGTCTCCAATAGCAACAACACCAGCAAGCTCAAACCAGTGCTCAGGTACGTGATCCCTATCAGAACCTACCAGAAATCCTATGCTCTCAAGGCTTTTCTCACCTTAATCGGCCTTCTGTTTGATAAAGCAATCTTCTTGTAGCCTTGTGAAGGTGTAAATAATGAGGAAAATACACATGTAGGCAAATGTATTGTTACCCCAAAAAATGTCTACAAATGGTCACTGAAATATCTTGAAACTGGTCAAAGTAATAATTAGTACCCTGTAACCCAGGTCTTACTGGTTTCCCAATTCAGCAACTTAACCATTTGAGCCAGCACTACCTATTTGTTTTTGAAGCTAGGTGACCATGTTTTGTGTGTTTGTGCTTGCAGTTCTTCTGAGCGCTCGGGCGTGTGGCTG
Source organism: Pseudolaguvia tuberculata (assembly GCA_026260255.1). Classification (NCBI taxonomy): domain Eukaryota; kingdom Metazoa; phylum Chordata; class Actinopteri; order Siluriformes; family Sisoridae; genus Pseudolaguvia; species Pseudolaguvia tuberculata. The sequence continues at coordinate 1,943,381 of JAOTRA010000008.1, read as the reverse complement.
GTGGCTCCACTTATAGCCAAACTGCCCACCTCTGTACAGGGACATGTACTAAAAGCAGCAGGAGAGGAGCTGGAGAAGGGGCAGCACCTAGGGTCATCCTCCCGCAAGGAGAGAGATCGACAGAAACAGAAGAGGTACAAAAAAAACTTTCAAAGAAAAACTGCTGCTTATATAAATCAATAAGGCAAACAGTTGTACAGTCTATCTTCATCTATCTATCTTGGAGGAGAAAGATAATTATGAGATGGATTGACTTTCAGCTTTTATTTTAGTTTAGCAGTGTTAAACAAGAGATAAAAGGTGTCTTGTATGTATTTCAGCAGCTCAACTGGATTCAATAAAGATATGATTATGTACATACTATTATATTGTATTAAATATTCTGGTCATACTGTAAATACCAACTAATCTGTACCAGTCAACCACTGAGACCTCTGTGTTCATAATCAATTACTAATCTAATCTACTGATCTAATTTACTTTACTTTACTGATTTGATCTAACCTAATCTTGTGATCTCATCTAATCTCCTGTTCTAATTTAATCAGATCTACTAACTTTATCTGATCTAATCTTCATTTATTATTTAAATAATACCCCAACTAATTTATTCTACTTGTATAATCTAATCTAGAGAACTTTTCTTGTGATCTAAAATAATATACTGATTTTATATACTGATATACTTTAATATACTGATACAGACTTTTCCAGTCTGATCTACTAATCTTATTCACTCTAATTACTAATCTTATTAAACTAATCTTATATTCGAATTGACTGTATCTATTGCTGTTATTTAGTTCTCTAATCTAATGTTCTAGAATGTAAACATTCTTTAGTACAGTATGCAATAATAGAACATGTTTTGGAATACTGTATATACATGCTGTTTTAGATACTGTTTCGGGTCATCCATTAAAAATGTTTCATTTATTAAATGCTGCGTTGGAACAAAAACAAACGTTTCACATCGAAAAATCCAATTTTCCTGTCTGGATCTTATTTACACTGATTTTGTTTTGTAGTATGTCACTACTGAGTCAGCAGCCTTTCCTGTCGCTGGTACTGACATGTCTGAAAGGCCAGGACGAGCAGAGAGAAGGTCTGCTTACTTCACTCTACAGCCAAGTGCAGCAGGTACAACAGCATCACCATGATGCCCATTTTCAACATTGCAAAATCACATTTGTCAACGGAAAAGCTTTTAGTTAGAATGTTGTCTAATCAAATCTATCAGTTACCAACATTATCTTAAAGCTGTTAATCACACAGGTCTATTCAAAGAAATCACAACACATGTTTAAATAGACCTTTGGCCCTTTTGTTCCCTTAGGCTGTGTTCATATAGCAAGCTAATGCAGCCCAAACCCAATTTATTTACCCACATGTGACAGTGTGTAGGACAGTGATTTACAGAGTGCTCACAGTGCCGACTGATTTAGTTTTAGTTTAGTTTACACTTTAGTTTGCTTCCATATTTCTAGTAACATTTGAGAGAGGAACCACTTTTGGAGCGGATGGTGGGGTGTCCACAAACATTTTGCAGTATGGTGTATCTCAGCTCTGTGTTTTGCTTTTAGTACTTGTTTGCATGTGTGGTTCCACTGGGATTGATTTTCTATTATGTTTGTGGTTTTTTTGTGCTAGATTGTGACTAACTGGCGTGAGGATCAGTACCAGGACGACTGCAAGGCCAAGCAGATGATGCATGAGGCTCTCAAGTTGCGGCTTAACCTGGTGAGAATTCAGAGCGTCCTTTTTACTTCTCAATGTTTTTATTTTTTACCAAATGTTTGTGTGATTCTTAGGTGGGTGGAATGTTTGACACAGTGCAACGCAGCACACAGCAGACCACGGAGTGGGCCGTACTTCTTCTCGACATCATCAGCAGCGGCACAGTAGACATGCAGTCCAACAAGTAAGCAGAGACTTGAAGTTACAACACTGGTTTAGACCTTAAACCAAAGCCCATTAATCTGAATAAAGTTTCATTCACAAGGCTTTGTGTAAAATTCATTATGACAACACTGTGCCTTCGTCACTGTTATGCCACAGTCAGTGTGAAATCTCTAGTTATTAATCTAATCATGAATTGGAAAACTATTACGTCTGACTGCTACACTGTCTAATAAATTGAATTAATTTGCAGTAGATGTTATCTGGTGTCTCTGCACAAACAGTTTGTGTAATATGTCTGTATCTGTGTAAAAGCGAGCTGTTCACCACTGTGCTGGACATGCTGAGCGTGCTGATTAACGGAACCCTGGCAGCTGACATGTCCAGCATTTCTCAGGGTGGCATGGAGGAGAACAAGAGGGCTTATATGAACCTGGTGAAGAAACTCAGGGTGAGAGAAATGAAAAAATAAACCATGCTAATAGTTTTTACTTTTATCAATCAGTTTACAAGGCTTCGTGTTAGCCTTAACAATGATCATTTGATTGATTTTCTGGAGATTTGTACATTTTTCCTGGATTTTTTGTGAGGGTACTAGTTTCTGTGCAGAAAGAATTGGGGGATCGTCAGTCTGAGAGTTTGGAGAAGGTACGCCAGCTACTGCCACTACCCAAGCAGACTCGGGATGTCATTACCTGTGAACCTCAGGGATCCCTTATAGACACTAAGGGAAACAAAATTGCTGGCTTTGAGAAAGAGGTACTCATCACTTTAATTTAATTAATCAGTTAATTTTAATCTGTGTTCACAAATAATCTGTCCAGCCCTTTAGTAATATCCAATACTCCGCACTTTTTTGTTTCTTTTTTTTTTTTTTTTTTAAATGATTGCATCCTTCAACTACTTGAAATTCTAGGATCACGTTTAATTTTTAGCCAACATGTATCCTTTGCTCCTATAACTCTTCTCTATCCCTGCTTCTTGGTACAGGGTCTACAGGTTTCGACAAAGCAAAAGATCTCTCCATGGGACGTATTTGAGGGTCTGAAACACTCTGCTCCCCTTTCCTGGGGCTGGTTTGGCACAGTGCGTGTTGACCGTAAGGTCACCCGTTTTGAGGAACAGCAGAGACTCCTGCTTTATCACACACATCTAAAACCTAAACCACGCAGCTACTACCTGGAGCCTTTACCCCTACCTCCAGAAGAGGAGGAACCTCCAACACCTGTGTTGCAAGAACCAGAAAAGAAGATGGTGGAAGCTGTGAAGACTGATAAGAGCGTGCCGAATGTGGGTCCTGATACGGTTAAGAAAAAATCAAAGAAAAAGAAAACATCATCCGTAAATAAAGAGGTTGGTGAATTTACCATTTGTTGTCAGTTTTGTACATGCAAATCACTAGTGCTTTGTTCAAATCTGGAAGCAATTTTGTGCAAAATATCAAATACAATCAACAATTTCAACAGCTTTTTAAATGCTGTAACAGCCACAAAAATTCTGAAATTTTTGTACTTTATTTGCTCTAATGGTGTGATAAGGAAACACACTCCTCAACCAAACAGCTTTGGTCATTTTCTTACTTTTGTAAATGACTTTTTTGTCTCGTCAAAGCTCAAATAATTCCATATGACCCCTCTGACTTGGAACAAGGCATAATCCTACTGCACAGCATTCCCATTTTTTTTTTATGGCGGTTGTTACGCACATTTGCTGAACTTGCTGATGTTGACAGTCTGGCTGTTTTGACAGTCACTCACAGAGGGCAGTCATAAAAAGTGCCAGAGCAAATGGTTATTGCACTCTTTCAAATTGTAATTTGATTGCGATGAATCATTTAGCCCTAGTTATATCTCTCAAGTGATCTGATAACAAGTAGGTATCTACAATGTATAACTACTTTCACCTGTTCTTATAAATAAGTAACTAGTCACTCTTTGAGGAAGGGCGTCATGCGGATTCATTGCAAATGTATATGAAGGACAACCTAAAGTAGGTATGAAGACAGGACAGCGGTAAACACATTGCATCCAGATGGTTAATTGTGTTTGAGTAAAGTGTAATGTACTGTTTAGACGTCGGTAACGGGACTGTAATGTTTTATTTTTGTCTTATCCAGGACTATACGGCACGTAACCCCGGTGTAATGGCGTTTCATAGCTCAAGCATGAATCCTGACCTTATGAACATGAGCCAGCCCAACCATCCTTACAGAGCAATGCCCTACAACCAGACTCCTATTATGTACACCCAGAATCAACCTCTTCCTCCAGGTCAGGCCAGAAAATCACATTTACAGCCTCCTCTAAAAGCTGAACATAATCATCGCTGTCTCTCAGTAGCTAAATCACTCAGTACTATGTTGGGTTGATCAAATCGAATGTAGCGATAGAAGATGCTCCACCTCATTATACTGCACAAATGCCTAACTGCACATATAGTGACCCAACTCTGATTTTGTCCTCCGATGTGGCACAGATCAGATATTATATGAAAAAAAAGTCTTCTCTTTTTGGATCAGATTCGGGCCTCATTTGTATGTGGTAATAAATCTGTTGCAAGTTGAATGTTACTGAATCATTGGCAATGAGGTGATCTATATTATAGATATTAACATACAGCTGTGTATTTGGATATTTATTCATTTTGTTCACTGTGACAAAAGTTTTATTGTTAAGTACAAATTTTTTTTTTTTTTCAAAATGCGTTTTGCTTATTTGCATTTAGATATAGATGATCATTTTCCCCATGTATTGCATCATTGAGGATTTTTTAAATTTATTTTATTCTAGAGTTGCTGAGTCAACCGAGTATTAAGGTGAAATTTGCTAGAATAAAGAGAAATGTTTGTTACAGGTGGACCGGGACTGGAGCCACCGTATCGACCTCGTGTACCTATGAACAATCATCAAAAGATCATGCCAATGCGGCCCAACTACCCAAACATGATGCCCAACCTTCAGGGTGGCATTGGCATGGTAGGCATGGATAACAAGCAGTACCCTATAGGATTCAAACCTCAGCCTCCCTTACCGCAGGGACAGATACGCCAGCAGCTGCAGGTCAGACTGGTGAGTCTTAATTATAGACATGAAAAACTCCAAATAGGCTTCTAAAAATCTACATTTGATACAGGAATTAGATTAGAATTCATTCCATTAATTGTTCAATAGTAACTATTCTATCATGAACACTTATTGTGAAATATTTGGAGAGAATATTTTTGCCTTATTCTTTTTTATTTTATTGTTACTGGAGAACCAGAGCATGATTGGACAGCAGATGAGACAGATGACTCCCAATCAGCAATACACTCCCATGCAGCAATCACAGGCAAGAGTTTCTCTCTCTGTATTTAGACACGTTTATGGCAATAAAAGCAAAGTATTTAAACCAGAAGAATTTTTTAGTCAGTCAACCTTGCACTCAGATGCTAATATTTATTTGTACAACGATCTTAAACGCACTCTTACACAAACAAATGGCACACAAATACACGAAGACACATCATTGCACACATCATTGATGAAAGCTCATAATCCACAAATATGTAAATGTTTGTAAGCAAATAGTTTTGAATGACACTATCCAGTGCATTCATTATTGTTGATTTTTCTAGTTTTTATTTGTAGGGAGATATGAAATTGGCAATTTGGCAAATTGCTCGTTATTGGCAATTTTTGGTTTTACATTCTTTTGAGTGCAGTTATTTAGTTTTAATGTCTACTGCAGTGCCGAAAAACAGCAAAGAAGAGTACTCTCTAAACCACTGCTTATTTTGCCGTTCTTCTATCTAAACCTTTTGCAGGGATACACCAGCTACAGTTCTCATGTAGGGATGCAGGCGCACCCCTCTCAAAGCGGAGGAATCGTTCCTACTTCATACACTAACCAGGGCTTTCCAGGAGCCCATCCTGGTACCAATCCTGCCGTTGTGGATCCTCTCAGACAGATGCAGCAGAGGCCCAGTGGATACGTCCACCAACAGGCACCTGGAGCGTACACAGCCAACATGCAAAACACGCCAAGGTGAGTTAGCACACATAAACCCACATGCCCTGTTAGGTTTGAGCATGGTGTGAGTTTAAAAACAGATGCCTAGAGTCACGGTCCAAAAACATGTACATAAGGTTGTTTGGTGATTCTAAATAGCTTATAGTAGTGATTCTGTGTGGGTGGTTGTACAAGTGTGCCCTGTGATTGACTGGGGACCTGTCCAGGCTGTACCCCTACCATTCGCCCTATGTGCACTACTGGCGGGATAGGCACCAGTAGACCCCTGTGACCTCAGATTAAGAATATAAATGGAGGACAACCCTGTATAATTTTCAAGACCTCAACAGACATCAAGTTTATTGAACAAACATACTGATGATAGCAGTATTTATTTCTAAAATATAATAACACAAAATGTACTTTTCCAAATGATTATGCCTAACAGAGATTAAAGAATAGGATGTATTCTGACTAAAAATAGTCATTTTGTTTTACATTTGTATTTACTAAAATCAAATGCTATTTCAATTGAAAACATCCTAACAGGAAAGTTACATGGTAACATAAGCCTCTTTCTGTGATATCACCGCTACAATTCTTGCATCAGTTGAGCAGTAATATTTTTATGCATATGGTTTTTTTTATTTATTAAGCTTCGGTGGTCCATTGTAAAAATAAAAAAATATAATAATTTCTTTCTCTGCCATGTCTCTTAACTGCATACGGTTAAGTTAATTCTTATGGTCAAAGGCCAGTTTTATTAATATTTAAAAACCAACAATGTGATATTTTATTAACATTTTTAAAAAAGTGATTGATGCAGAGTTCTTTTACATCCTGATCGTGATGCATCATAAAAAGATTATTTCCACAGCTGTAACATATAGTGAGTGATAGTGTTTAGTGCAGAACTAACTAAAACCACAAAACTAGAGGGAGACACAGACCTGAAGGATCCCTGATATGTACGGCAACCAGACACCCACCAAAAATACATCCATTTATGTGATCCGTGAGAGTGTGGAGGACAGCACCCAAACATACCAGATTACCATAATACTCAAAATATATTAAAGTCCTCCCATCTGCTCCTTTATCTAAGGAAAAGCTAACTTGTGCTTGATGATTAACTTATGCCCAGACTTAATTATTGAGACCGTGCCTGATTCTTGGACGTAAACTGGTCCAGTTCCACAACTTGGCGAATTGTATGAAAAGTGCTGCCCCCTGCTGTAGCTTTATTAACAAGTTTTGTTATGGAGGCATTTCCTGAAGTCCTCAGTGCTGCAGACTGTAACTGCAAAGATTTCAGTGGTTTCCGGTTAGTTTAGCTACGGTGTTAAATAGGAATCTTTGATTATTCTTATTTTCTATACGAGAGGAGAGTTAGGCTGCTATGACGGCTCTTTCCATGCTGTCTGAAATATTAACAATCTTATTTACCTCCATTTCACTCTTCTTTTACTAGCATTCTGTTTTAAAGAGTGTGTATGATTTTATTAAACCACAGAGAAAATGCCTTTACATTACCTACACTTACCCTGATGGAGAATATCAAATATAGTGTGACCTAATTTAGGAGTGGGTCCTATAACATACTGATTGACTCCCACTGAGTCGAGTATAGACAAAAACTCTATTCTCAACCGGCCGCCTGAGTCTTTTACATGAATATTAAAATCCCCAACAATTAATGCATCAACAGAGACCACCAGGTCTGCAAATTCACCAAGAAATTCAGATTATAGTCCTGGAGGTCTGTAGATAATAAATGTCCCGGCTTATTGTTTGCTTGTTTCAAATGTGTTAAAATTGTACCCCTGTTTTTGTTTAGTTTTTTTACAACCGTTAAGCTATTATTATATATAACAGCGACGCCTCCTCCTCCTCCTCCTCTACTGGTTAGACAAAGCTGATGTATGTAGCTGTATGCTGGAGCACTGTTTTATGCTATATACTTAGTCCATTTAGTCCAGGTTTCTGTTACACACTGTATATTAGATATTAGATCTATTGCTTCTAAAGCAATAGATCAGAAGTTTATCAAACCAAGTTTCAGATCAGAGGTGATCAGCAGGTTCTGGGGTCAAAGTAGCTTTATTGGATCGGGCAACAGACAGTCTTCCAGAATAATCCAGATTTTTACTATTTTTTTTTATTGGTACATGGCAAACAAGTTACCAGTAGGGGCAGTAGATTCTCAGAAAACAAACAAGACCTGGCATTCAAATATGCACGCTCCTTAAGGCTGTGAAATTGGGCAATTACTTGAAAAGGGTGTGTTTAAAAAAAAAAAATAGTAGTGTGGCATTTATTCAGCGAGGTCATAAATTTAGATTTTGAGGTGTGAATCAGGTAGTCCCTATTTAAGGATGAAGCCAGCACTTGTTGATCATGCATTTGAAAGCTTGAGGAAAATGTTTAAGAAATAGTTCAGAAGAACAGTGCAATTTGATTAAAAAGTTGATTGGAGAGGGGAAAACCCTCTCCTATCTGGGAGGTGCAGAAATGTATAGGCTGTTCAGCTAAAATGATCTCTAATGACTTAAAACGAAGGGCAAAACCAGAAAACTCAGCCTATGATCATCTCCAGGATGATTAAAGACAATCCGCAGATACCTGTAAATAAGTTAGATGACGTCTGTGTGACGCTAATCTTTTTTCAAGAATCCCCCGCAAAGTCCCTCTGTTAAAAAAAAAAAAAAAAAGGCATATGCAGAAGAGGCTACAATGTGCCAAAGAATATATCAACTGGCCTAAAGAGAAATGGAGAAACATTTTGTGGACTGATAGTGTAAAATTGTTCTTTTGGGGTCTAAGGGCCACAGATGTTTTGTGAGACGACCCCCAAACTCTGAATTCAGTACACAGTGAAGAATGGTGGTGCAAGCATCATGATACGGGCATGTTTCTCCTACTATGGTGTTGGGCCTATTTATCAGGAATCATGGATCAGTTTGCATATGTTCAAAACACAAAGAGGTCATGTTGCCTTGTGCTGAAGTGGACATGGCCTTGTAATGGTTGTTTCAACAAGACAATGACCCTAAACACACTAGTAAACGAGCAAAGTCTTGGTTCTAAATAAACAAAATTAATGTTATGGAGTGGCCAGACCAATCCCCAGACCTTAATACAAGTAAGAACTTGTGGGGTAGGTAATCTCAAAAAAACCAATAAATGTAAATGAATTGTGGAATGCTGAAGAATCATGGAGTGAAATCACAGCTGAAAGTTGGTTGACTCCATGCCACACAGATGGGAAGCAGTTATACTAAACTGTGGACATGCAACTAAATATTAGTTCAGTGATTTCAAAGGATTGTAAATCCTAGAACCAAAAATATTTGTACAAATTATTTTGAGTTTGTACAGTCATCGGCAGTCAATGCACAGCCTCAAGTGTAAACATATCATGAATGCCGGGTCTAGTTAGTTTTCTGAGAATCTACTGGTCACTTGTTTGCCATGTACCAATGCAAATATACTAAAAACAGTAGTCACATTGGAGTGCTATTATTTTGAACAACACTGTATGCACATAAGGGTGGCGTAGTGGTTAGCTGATCCGGGGGTTCAATTTCCAGGCTGGGGATCTTTTTGTGCAGAGTTCTCCCTGCGCTTGCGATGGGTTTCCTCCAAGAGTCAAAAAACATGTTCATTAGGTCGATTGGTGTTTCTAAATCTGTTACTCATGCCCAGTCAATTGTTTTCTTTAACATGTTTTATCGCTTTCTGCCCTGCTGTTTCTATTGTAGACTAATCTCAACTCTATGCTTTGCAGGTTTACCCATCAGCCCATGCAGCAGACTCCCATGATGCATGGCTTGGGGCAGGGTCACATGCAGGCACAGGGCATGCACCCCAACATGCGCACCAATCAGATGCTGGACCAACAGCAGCAGCAGCAGCAGGCACAGCAGCAGCAGTTCTTGAGACAGCAGGCTCTCCGGGTATGTTTTTACTGATGAGATCAGTCAGTGTGCTATGTGGCCATGATCTGTACTTAAAGATTAGGAATATTATTTAGTCTATATGCATAAATATTAAAGATACCTTTAGTTAACATACCATTAAAATTTTAAATAGTGATTCATATTGACCTACAAGTCCCAGGCATGAATTTCAAACATCCTGCAGCTTGAATATTGAAATGTATTATGTGACCCACCAACCATAATTTACAAATTATGCGGTCAACACATATGTGACTGCGTTACTGCTACAGTTGGCCCAAAATGTAAAGCAAAGATTGAATGACTATTGAGTGACCATTACTAGCTCGAACTAAATACAGAGCAGCACCATGTTTAATCATTGACTGAACCTAATCATGTGACACCAAACAGTGCCGAGAGAAGTGTTTGGGTTTAGAGCAGAGGGCTCTATGATCCTCAGAAAACACTATGAAACCATGAATCCAGTAAGCAGCAAAAGTAATGGTTGGGAGAACACCCCTTTGAAGCATTTGCCTTATCCAGAACAACATTGATCTTTCATCTTTTTTAAGTGAGTAATTAGGAACCCAACAGTGTTGATTGGATTATCAGGGTTCAATTCCCAGCAGTCACCTTAACCATAAAATAACATTTGGGCTAAGAATTTGTAAATATCTCTGTATCAGCTGAAAAGACGAAACCTGGATGTGGGGAGAAAACTATTCAAAGTGCAAATGACACCATTTGTTTCCTCCTATACACCTGATGATTTTTGTAGCAACAAGCTCAGCAGCAGGTACAGCAGCAGCAACAGGTGCAACAACAACAACAACAACAACAGCAGCAACAGCAGCAACAGCAGCAGGTTCCCACACAGCAGGTGCAGCAGACACAGCAGGTCCCCACACAGCAGGTCCAGCAGCAGCAGCAGGTGGGCGCAGCGCAGCCTCCTGGCCAGAACCAGAGCCTGGGCATGCAACCTCTTCCTCCACAGCAGCCCATGGTAATAACCGAAGAACTTGAATGTGTCTGAATTCCAAATGATTTGAGTATAAATAAATAGCACAGAGGGGTATAATGGTAGACACTAACAGTGACCTGAAAGAGTGTGTGCCTGTGTTTCAGTTTCCTCGGCAGGGGCAGGGCATGCAGCAGACACAACAGCAACAACAGACTGCTGCTTTAGTCAGACAACTACAACAGCAGCTGTCCAGTAAGTTCACATGATACCAGGTGCAAGGTCAGCCATAGTGGCACCAATGGAGAATTGAACCGCTGGTGTTTGTTTATTTATTTTTTTTTACAATTGTTTAAACGTCATTAAACATCTTTGCACACTAAGTTCGAAAACTGCAAAAAAAAAGAAAAAACAATATCTCCGATGTAAAATGTGTATTTCAATCTATTGAAGCTTGTTTATGATCTGGGTTGTGGCTTTCTTGTCTAAACTGGCAACAGCGTTCATTTTATCAGCACATTTTAATGTACTTTAAAACTACAACAAAGCAGATGACTGTGAAATTGCAGTTTAGTTTTAGTTGACTAAATGACATGAAAATATATTTGGTTTAATTAAAGTGTATTTTAGTTCAACTAATGTTGGAATTAAAATTTAGATGATGATTCTCATTAAATATATGGAATATAACCTTTCTATAAAACATCAAAATATATGCAGCGTTTTTACCTCCTCCACCTTGAACCAGTCAGACACTCGTACCGCACACCGCACTGCAGTCACACTGTCTTCATACATGTCCCTCCCGCACCACCCTTACATACATCTCTGCTACACCTGATTTCCTCATACAGCTCCTCTCTCGGAACCCACCCTGTCATACGCTTTCTCCAAACCCACAAACACACAATGCAACTCCTTCTGGTTTTCTTTATAATTCTTCTGCATGCTAACCAGCCTTTTCTTAATTTAGATACAAGTTCCCACAACAATTCCTGACATCTTTAGAATGTCCAACAGTTTTCCTGTAGCACTTACACACACACTTCTCTAGTTACTGCAGCTCAGTGACAGGATATACACAGTACAGCATTAGCTTTAAATGTTGTGTTTACCTTTTGTGTAAATTTCAACCTTTTTAGATTTGTTGTGCTTTTTACCAGCGTTTTCAACACCACATATATCTGCTCTTCTTTTTGTCCCAATTGTTTCACCCTGTTTGCAGTTTCAGTCACAGACACCCACTGTATGTACAATAGGTAGAGTCACATCCCGTACGTTCACGGTTACCACACCACCACGCAAAAATTAATCCGGACCTTGTCTATTTGGTTTAGTTTTATCATAATCCCTTTTTATTTTCATTTAGTTATTCAAATTCTTTTTGAGGAGAGAAATACAGTTGCACTGTGCCTTACAAGTGACCTCTAACAAGTGGTCTCTTGGCCTATTTAATGCTTTAAGTTCTGAGCTAAAATTCGAGTTCGGAGTCTGCTTCAGACACCCAACCGCTAGTTGGAGTAGCAAACGGTGCAGTGAACACTGTATGACTGGATATCGGAGACAACTCCCTATGCTAACACATACAATGTGTAAAAGCCCAGTGTACTGCAGTGAATCCTAGACTTTTGCTCTGTATACATTAGTCATTGTTTATCTTATTTAAAAATGTAACAAAAACCAGTTGCTGTGTTGTTGCAGACCCAGAACAGATTTCAGTTTATTTCAATGGGGACAATTAATTTAATATGCCAGTCATTTGAGCTGAAATGTTGTGTTTCTGGTGCGGTTTATGCTGTTTTATATAAAGTAGACATGAGTTTTAATAAAATCTGTTTCCTCACAGACACACAGCCCGGACAGAACACCAACTCGTATTACCCCAAGTACGAGTGAGTGCTGTGTCGTTCACATGCCCCTTCAGAAACAGACGTCTGGATTCCAGAGTTTTCAGGAGCTCTATGGACCCAAGACACTGATCTCAGGCTTAGAAGCTCTGGTTCTGACCACAGTGCTGTTTAATCCTGTGCACTTTCGGATTCTGTGTAAATCCTGTCTGACGGATTGCACTGTGCACTGCTGATCATAAAGTGCAATGGAAGGACTTGATGTACAAAAAAAAAAAAAAAAGGACATGATGCGATGAGAGAATTTCAGCGTTTTTTAATTTTATTTTACTTTGTACAATTTTTCAGTTTCGTGTATCTCATTAAAAAAAGTCATGTCAATTTTTAGACCTTGTCTAGACTCGGTGCACAATCACAATATTATTATTTTTTTTTTTAAATGGTTTTGTGGAGCCAGTAAGCAGTCAAAGTAATGATTGGAAGAACTCTCTCTCTCTCTCTCTCTCTCTCTCACACACACACACACACACACACACACTCACTCAAAGCATTTGGCAGATGCCCTAAAAAAAAAAAAAAAAAAGATAGATTTATCATTTTGGATATTTAATTAATTATTTTTTTTTTTACAACTGATCAATTAGGAACGGACCCCAACAGTGGCAACTTGATGCTGGGAATCGATCCCTGATTATCCAAGTTGTAGTCCACCACCTTAACCACTTCCCACTGCCTTATCTCTTAGAACTAGATATATATATATATATATATATATAAAAAACAAACTCTTAGTTAATAACTCAATTTGGGCTAAGACTGCACATTAATTAGGCTGGTTTTATGTTGTACTTGGATCTTCAGTCCAATCAGGCAACACTGACCTGTTAGAAGCAAGTTTTTTTTTTTTTTTGTGATTATTATTTCTTACACACAGTCATTTTACAGGTCCAGGATTAAATGATGCTTCTGATACGCAACATTAACTGTCTTACACAGGGTGAGTGACTGCTAGTCTTTATTCATGTTCTACTTGTGGTTTTATAGTGTAGCCCACTTTAGAGAAATGTCCAGTACTGGGAAATGGTGACTTTGATTTACCCCTAGGGGGTAAGAGTGTGTGTGATGGAGAGTGAGTTAAGTGTACAAATGAATGAGTTCACTTGAGCTGTGTGCGTGTGAGTTCTAGAACAATTGTCAATGAGCAAACAGGTGTATAGAAGAAAGTTGTTCTGTCTGTAATCACATAAGTCAGTGCTGCTTTTAAGAATGTACTTCTAAACTGTAAAAAAACAAAAACAAACGTTCTCTATAGTCCGGTAGTACTACATCCGCCATGTTTATATTGTCATGTCACAGCTTGAATTTATTCGAACATTCTACTAGCTTTCACTTACTTATGTGGTCTGAGTTTGTGTGACTGTATCCTTATCCGTATGCCTCTGAGTGTGTATGATGCCCTGTGAGAGTCTGGTGACTAGTCTGGTTCACCCATGTGAAGGTGTGTTCCCTGCATAGGCTCTGTATCTGTCAATATAGGATATAAGACGAAGAAGTCTGTAGGTTATAACTCACAACTGGGATAAGTGTTTATTAGCGAATACGGATTAGACTGTTTACTTAGAACTTTGTCTTTTGGTGTCTTTGGTCATTTTTTGCTTTTTGCTCCAGTTTATTCTCTCTATTCGATTGTAAAGCACCCCCGTGTCTGGACCTAGCGCTCGTCCTTCATAGGGACAGTCTCTTCCTTTATAGCGTAACAGAAAATCAAGAGAATGATCCCAGCTCCTCTCTTCAGTTCTCACTCCTAGCCTGCTGAGGATTTTATCTGCTAGTGATGGCACAACGGGCTGTAATAGAATGCCGTAAATCCTCAGACACTCCAAAGACACGTGCACTATAGTGTCATGCCAGAGTTTATCTTGAGGGTTTGTGTGATCAAGTTTCCATGGGGTGTGTCTTTGGAGGAAGCTGTTGGTCAGCCGTACGCATGCACTAATGGCTTCCAGCGCCTTATACACATGCAGGTTGGTAAAGTTCTGCCTTACTGTAGCAGGAATTCTCGAAACTGCCTCCAACATCTTATAATCTTCAGGTGTAGCTCTTCCGGTGCAGTCTTTTGGAAAGGACACGTTGCAGAACGAAGGATAAACCTGTTCTGGGTTGAGAGAGTATGCGGTGCAGCGATTGAGGAGACCACCCAGAGAATCAGCCAATTCGCTATTACACAACTTCACCACCTTATCATCGTCGTAGTCACAGTCCGTATCTGGAACCCCTTGCCTAAGAAGAAAGTATCTCAGCCCATCCACCCTGAACCTTTGCAAGCTCTGGAGTGGATCTACTACATTTCCAAAACTCTTGGACATCTTCTTTCCCTGCACTGTCCAATGGGAGTGCACATGTATGGTCTTAGGAAGGGGCAGTTCTGCAGCCAATAGAAACGCTGGCCAATAAACCGCATGAAACTTCAGAATGTCTTTCCCTACGACGTGATTGACGACATTCCACCACTGCAAGTGCTTCTCGGGGTAGCCAGCAACAGTCAAATAGTTCACCAGAGCATCCAACCATACGTAGATTGTTTGTTCGGGATCCCCAGGAACTGGAATGCCCCACTGCAGACGGCTTCTCTGTCGTGACACAGACAAGTCAGGAAGCTCACTCCCCAACCACTGCAGTACAAGATGGTAAAACTTCTCTGGCTGAATGGCTTTGGGATTTGATTTCAACCACTCTTGCAGTCTGGTGCGAAAATCGGAGAGCCGGAACAGATAATTTTGCTCCTCCATCCACTCCACCTGATGGATCACAAAAAATTTAATCAATAAAAATGTTTGGTTTTTTTTCTTCACTGAAAGCATCTTTTACACACTAAAAGAACAGAGAAAACAAACAAGAAAGCAGTTACAAGCTCAACATTGGAACTCCAGTTCTACTCTAAATAAACATATAGACATACATGTATACATGATGGACAGACAGAGGCCCTTGGAGAGACTAATTGATAGATGGACAGACTGACACTTGCTTGTCTTGAAATGTATAAGATAGGCATACAGACATACCCATACACACCTCTCTATAGCTATACCAACTGATAGATAAGCAGACACTGCTATACTGACGGATAAATAGATACAGACACCTTTCTGCAGCTATAATGACGGATAAATAACTACAGACACATTTCTGTAGCTATACTGACAGAAAAATAGATACAGACACATTTTTATAGCTATACTGACGGATAAAAAGATACAGACAACTTGCTGTAGCTATACTGATGAATAAATAGATACAGACACTTTGTATCTATTTATCCGTCAGTATAGCTATAGCAGACACCTTGCTATAGCTATACTGACGAATAAATAGATACATCTTTCTGTAGCTATACTGACAAATAAATAGATACAGACACCTTGCTATAGCTATACTGACGGATAAATAGATACAGACACATTTCTGTAGCTATACTGACGGATAAATAGATACAGACAACTTGCTATAGCTATACTGACGGATGAATAGATACAGACACCTTTCTGTAGCTATACTGACGGATAAATAGATACAGACACTTTGCTATAGCTATACTGATGGATGAATAGATACAGACACCTTTCTGCAGCTATACTGACGGATGAATAGATACAGACATCTTTCTATAGCTATACTGACGAATAAATAGATACATCTTTCTATAGCTATACTGACGAATAAATAGATACAGACACCTTGCTATAGCTATACTGACGGATAAATAGATACAGACACATTTCTGTAGCTATACTGACGGATAAATAGATACAGACATCTTTCTATAGCTATACTGACGAATAAATAGATACAGACACCTTTCTATAGCTATACTGACGGATAAATAGATACAGACACCTTTCTGCAGCTATACTGACGGATAAATAGATACAGACACCTTGCTATAGCTATACTGACGGATAAATAGATACAGACACATTTCTGTAGCTATACTGACGGATAAATAGATACAGACAACTTGCTATAGCTATACTGACGAATAAATAGATACATCTTTCTATAGCTATACTGACAAATAAATAGATACAGACACCTTGCTATAGCTATACTGACGGATAAATAGATACAGACACATTTCTGTAGCTATACTGACGGATAAATAGATACAGACAACTTGCTATAGCTATACTGACGAATAAATAGATACATCTTTCTATAGCTATACTGACAAATAAATAGATACAGACACCTTGCTATAGCTATACTGACGGATAAATAGATACAGACACATTTCTGTAGCTATACTGA
>JAOTRA010000008.1:1875103-1888497 GCA_026260255.1 Pseudolaguvia tuberculata | reverse complement strand
TATATATACACACATACAATATACACATATATATTATATATACAGTATATATAAATATATACACACATCCATCTATCCATCTATCTATCTATCTATCTATCTATCTATCTATCTCTCACTCATTCACCATATGTCACACTTTATAGACTCCAACAGATTCCTGATTGGTCAGAGTATTAATGGTTAAGATGCTGAATCTCTGATTGGTTGAATTCTACCAGATTTTAGATAGATGTGATAGATTTTGTTTTCACTAGAAAACAAAAAGGCACGACTCAACGATTTATACTTTTATTATTATCGGAATATCACATTTTTGCACTTCTAAACACAATATTTTCTGTAATTGGTCACGTTACACGTCAGTCATGTTATGTAATCTATTTGAGGGAGAATGGCAGCAATATCGTTTTTAATGTTTATTGAAATAATTTACAGAAATAGTTTTCTTCCTTCCTCAAATCATCTTTCTTGTGGCATGTTGAATACAGTCATACAAATGCAAAAAGTGAGAACAACACGAACTACTCGATTACTACTGTCTGATCTAGTTCGGGTTTAAGATGCATAAAGTAAGGCGAACACATTGAATATGGAAAATAATCATTTTAAAGGCAGAGATTTTGGCATAATATTCAATTTGGGATATTGAGGACTGTCAAATTAGTTTTAAGAAGAAAACAAGCAATAAACCAAATGCATTTTGCTTTCTGGTTAAACACTGCATTTAAATAATAATACAAAAAGTTGCCTTTCTCTACACTGTAGATACTTTCCCCCAAATTTAAGTGCTTTAAGTGATCATAAAAAATAACAGCATGTGTTTGCCTAGTGTCTAAAAAAGCAAACGAAGCATTGAATTAATTGAGCCATGAATACAAATGATCAATGTTGAATGAAGGCCCAGTGCTCACTCCATCGACCTCATTGAAAAAAGCAAATAAAGCTGCAATGAAAATTCTGCTTAATATAAAATGTGTGAGGAACCAATGTCAAAGTCAAAATATATTCTTTTCTAAAAAGGAAAACGGCAAAAGATATCCAACATTTTCCAGACAGATTGTGTTCAAGAGATCAGATGTAACAGCAAATGTTTACAACTAAACAGATTCTTCGTCTGTGTTAAGAATCAGGTTTGAATATATGAATAAATAGTAAAAGAAACTTAAAACACTCCTTTAAAAATACTCAGAATACCAGCCATACTTTCATTCTAGCACATGATTGGCAGTGTCAGTGATGCACTGCTGAAGAAATAATCATCATATCATCATCTATTTATTTCAGTGATTACATCAGGGGACGACGACTTTCTACATGAAGGACCAGGCACAAGGTCCGAAACAAATTGTGTTAAGCTGGATCAGATAAAAAATAAATAAAAGCAATTCATTTTGTCTCAGAAAAGTAATGACTTTTGAAGGATTGGATTGACGAGGTTGACGAAACATTGTGTTTGACGTTGTAAACTCATACATCTGTTACGAATACATCAGAAAGAAACCAATGTTTTGGCCTGCAAGCTCTAATGCAAGACAAAGACTACAGACACAGAAACACAGATGTCTGTGTATCTGGACATCATGAAAACCTAGCACCAGTCTCTCTGATCTTCCACAGCATAGCAACCGGTGTGCTGCACAGACACAGCAGACATGCACCAGCGACCAGCTAGAGAAATCCAGAGACAACTCGAGGACAGTTTAGTCTGTTTAGAGTCTAAAGCTTTCACAAGCTTGTGGCAGAATTTAGATAACAAAACATCAGAAACATTAAGTTGGGAAATAAACATGTGCTCTGGCTGACGTCTCATTAGGAAGAGTGACAGCAAAAAACAGGCACAACAGAGTCCAAAAGGCCGGAATAATAAAACGTTAGACTTTCACCCGGAGCCATCGCTTGCATCTTAACGTGGATGGAGAACAGTAGTCTTCAATTCAATGTTCTCGCTCAGTGCTCCTGAGAGGATTGTGTTGGATTATCAGAGAGGGAGAGTGACGTTACTTCAGCATACCACGAGCCACATATTTCAGAATGCCGCCATGTCTGTAAAAGGACACATCCATCTCGTTCTCAAACAGAGCCACCACTTTAAAGTTCTTTCCAGTGCTGGTCTAAAACACAAACGGATAATTCAAGTCAATAAAATTATTTTTAAAAATATCTCTAGTTAAAGTCATGGACAAATGGAGTTTATATAAAATGAACAATCAATTAAAACAACAGTATTGATTGATGGATGTTGTTTATATATACACAAACAAGTTTGTATCTTTAGCTGATAATGGAAAGGGTGGTAGTACTAGTTAAGAAGCTTCTGCATGAGTTCGGTCTAAAGCACAATTATCAGTGTAACCAGTCCAAGGGAAAAGTGAGAACTTAAAGCAGGTGACAATCGACTAGAATTGACAAAGACTCATTAAGCAGCATACTGGGTAAACTCATCCCAGCAGTAACCATTAACTATTTCGGGAAGGTGAGGCTGGTAACACTGTTCTCTGCTTGTGGTGAAGCAACCTACACACTCAAAAAGTGTAAACGTTGCATCCAACGCGATTCCTGTTAGCCAGTTGCATGTGAGATGCCTTGTCGTGGTGACTCAAAACAAAAGAGTTCTTCACCAAGAGCAACCTGTATCACGCCATTAAAATCTAGCTGCCATGACTTTGCAGGTCTTTGTTGTCACAAATGCAGTGACAACTACACACAAGATTTGTGGGAAGGTTATCATCTTGGGTGGCACAAAAATTGCATTGGAGATGTTGGCTGCATTTCGTGCACTTAAAACCATACCAGAGATGCCAGACAATACATCAACCACCAAATTCACGTAATCCTCAGGACAAACCTTTGCATCACTGCCACGGTTACGTCAGCTTTCAAATTTTATCCAGTGGCTGATGCTAAATGCGCCCTTATGCTTCCTAGTAGCTTAGGTTATCAGCCATGAAGCTCACTTTCCATTGCAGAAGTACTCTCACTGCATTCTCACTCCCACCTCATTCTCTCTGGGAACCAGTTATCTACCAAACCTAAAACTTTCTGTAATAATAATCTAAACATTTTACAAATAATCTGGCCTTTATCAAGTAGAAGAACCAATATTTTTTTTTTGCAAAAAATATTGTATCCTGTTCAAAATTTGGTCAAGACAAAACTGATGACTTGATTATATTTGTGTAATTGTTGTAAACCAAAGATTTGTGGTGAATTCCCCATGGAATTTAAGGTACAGTTTAAGTTATTTATTTGGTTACAAAGCAAAAATCAGAGATAGAAATGTTGTCAGTGTAATTTTTTTGTGTAACCGGGAAAAAAGTGTAAAGCTTCTTAGAGCTGTTCTTCTCTCATCAACTACAGAATGCCTTACCAGCACATTCATCTCCTGCTGAGGAACGATCTGCTCTGGGATTGAGATGGTGAACTTCTCTTTCCCGCTGAGGCCTAGGGTTTGAGCAGTCTGACCAGGGAGGAACTGCAGAGGAGCGATGCCCATTCCCACCAGGTGGTTCTTATGCATCTTTTCAAAACTTTCAGCAATGACTGCTTGCACTCCCTGCAACCACAGACAAGACAGAGGACAGAAGAAAGTAAATCAGAAAGAGAGATTAGGGAAAAATGAAAGAAAAGGGAAGGAGGGAAAGAAAGACAGATAACAGAGAGAGAAAGGAAAATAATGTGAATGTAAATAAGAGACTGGTAAACATATATAGATAGACAGACTGAAGAGAAAGAAAGAGGGAGGGAGGTGTTTGTGTGCCAGTAAGTACCAGTAAGTAAGGTCCTTTGGCTGTCCAGTCTCGTGAGCTTCCTGAGCCATAATCTTTCCCTGTCAGGATGATGAGAGGGACGCCATCTCTCTGGTAGCGTTCTGCCGCCTCAAACACATCAAGCTACCCAGAGAAGAAAAGCACAAACTCTGTTACAGCAGGAATTCTAACAAATCTGTATAACTTTAATTGTAAAAAGAGATTTGTTGTCATTTTGAGCGAACATGATTAACCACTAATAAATTAAAGTAAATATAAAGATACAACAATTTCGCATAAAAGCCAGTGGTGAGTTTAGAAACAGTGACACTGATAAGAGAAGAACAGAATAAACCACAAGTTGTTGGTAGCAACAAGACAAAAGCAAAATCAAACAGGATTTTATCATGAAAAGAAACTCTTACAAACTGAACAAAAGAGTTCGATTATAATAAATGAAAAAAATAAATAAATAAAAAGGTCAACATGGTTGCGGTGGGTGCTGTGTAAAGGCTACTAGAGCTCACCATCTGTCCAGATGGCACATGCAGGGTTTTGGGGCCAGGTTTGCCGATGAGAAGGTTTTGAAGTTTGATGCTGGCGAAAGTTCCTCTTGTCATTACAGCATCGTTGCCCCTCCGTGCACCGTAAGAGTTGAATTCGCGAGGAGTCAGGCTACCAAATCAATGGCAAAAAATCTAAACATTCTCCTAATCTGGTATATCCTCTGAACAGTATATTAATCACACACAATGTCAATTAAGACTCTCTAGAGCATCTTACTGTCTTTGCTTACCGTTTGCTCTGGAGGTACTTGGCGGCTGCACTGACACGGGCGATGCTGCCGGCAGGAGAGATGTGGTCTGTGGTTACTTTGTCCCCCAGAAACAGTAGCACGTGTGCGTTATTGATAGATGCAGGAGGACACACATCTTTAGACTGGCAGGGGAAAAGACAAAGAAGAAATGGGAAGTTCATGTGCTTGGCTTTTGGTAGGTAAAGCGCGTTGTAATATCTAAACTAACTCACAAGCTTGCTGAAGAACGGAGGGCAGCGAATGTAAGTAGACTTGGGATCCCAGGAGAAGAATACGGTATCTGGAGCTTCAAGGTTGTTCCAAAACGTGCTCCCTTTCTGAAAGTGAAATAATCCGACTTTACACAACACAAAAAGCTCCAAACCTCAGCTGGGGGAGGGGGGGGGGGGTTCCTGTCATTTATATATAGTAGAACACTATACAAATCGTTTCTAGGTTCCAACTGGAAATGTAAGTAAATCTGTAATACTGTTTGTGATAAAAGATCAAACTGCAAACTGTAATATCTATTTCAAAAGCGTGTGAGCAAATGACACGCTAGTGGCTTCGATTTAAATCACTTTGTACATGTTGATTTTTTAATCTCATTGACTTTATGCAGATTCAGACACTCAATCAATGAAGCAAATGCACTCCACTGTCTAGATTGGCTTACTAGCTACATGAGCAAATTGATTAATAATTACAGTGAAAAACGTACAAATATACAAATGTTTTTAAACAGTGCTATTGTTCACCTCCATCCTGCTCCTGAGATCTGTGAATATGGAGGCGATAACCATGTGCTCTTCAACATGCTGTACTTCTTCCTTAGATGGCCACACATCCCTCAAGAACACCTCTTTACCTTCACTGTTCACACCTACACAAGGAATTACAGCACAGCCACATCAAAACAAATGAATAATCACAAACCTGGTTCTTATATAGTGTGTTAAGTCTTACCGAGCGGGTCGTTCTCAAAATCAATACCAACAGTCCCCGCAATGGCGTAAGCCACCACCAGAGGGGGCGAGGCAAGGTAGTTGGCACGCACACAATCGCACAAGCGGCCCTCGAAATGCCTGTTACCGGACAGCACTCCACAAGCAATCAGATCCCCCTGTAAATGTTATGTTGCATTAAAGGTGACTGTGCATTAAAGTACAACTGCTGTAACACATGCAGATATTACAGTCATCCATACCTGCTTGATTGCATCTACTACAGATTCTGGTAACGGTGCCGTGTTTCCTACACAAGTGGCACATCCATAACCAATCACCTCAAACCTGGAACCGTAAAATTGGGTGTTCAAATCTCTTGAGCAAGAACATAACTTCTTTAAACTAAGTAAAAGACAGGATCCCGTCCTATAGCCCAGGGGGCTGTACATATGTAGCAGCCTAAAAATAGGCAAACATTTCAATCTCTGTAATTGCAGCAAAAAGTGTATTTACAAATGTACTAACACAGAGAGTAAATACAAATGCACAGCACACTTCAGAGTTTTATTTCATTAAAATTTGGATCTCAAATGATATACATATAAGCTGGTGAAACAGTTCAATGGGTGTGAATTACTTTTTCCAAAGACCTGTATAATATAATAAATATCAAACTGGATAAATCCACCAACAGAACAGTACATTCAACACATTCATGGTGATGGAGCAGGAGCAGGTTCTACTGCATGCCAGACAGCAAGAACATTCAAATACACAACAAAATGAGCAAATGCATAAGAAATAAAAAGTTAATTTAATATTAATACATTATTTCTTCTTTTAAATGAATAAATGTGTTAGTCACTGTGATGGACTGGCAACCCGTCCAGGGTGTACCCCCGCCTCTCACCCTATGTGTGCTGGGATAGGACCCTGGGATAGGCAGGGTGTACCCCCGCCTCTCACCCTATGTGTGCTGCAGCAGACCCCCGTGACCCCGGATTCGGGAATAAGCGGGTAAGAAGACCAATGAATGAATGTGTTAGTCAGCTTTCATCCTTTCATTTTACTGCTGCCACATCACATGTTGTTAATAAGATCAGCAGTGAGACAGTCTTGCGTATGTATACAATTACCCAAGCTGGCTGAGGTAAGGCAGCACTCCGCTGGTATTGAGGTAGTGTGTAACCATGCCACTCCCTGGAGCAAGACTGGTCCTGATGTACGGTTTCACAGCAAGTCCTGCTTCCACTGCTTTCTTGGCTAAAAGGCCTGTCAGCACAACACATGATTTAACAAGTGGCCATTTACATGAAACCACAAACACACATTACATTAAGCATTTTCCTCTTACAGCCAAGACTGATTGGACTGAATACTAACAGAGCATCACCAGACTATATCACCATGTTTTAGCAGCCACAGATGGAGCAAACATCTTATTTTGAAAGGCAATATTATTAAGTGATCATTGATTTTATTATTACAGATTCTATATACTGTAAAACAAATATAAAAGAAATATAGGAGCAAGTTTTTAAGTCTGTTTTTTTGACAATCAAGAAACTTAGCACCAGGTGCTAATTTCTATTTACTTCATGTGTTCCATTCATTCATTTTCTTATTCGGGTTATTCCCTGGAGCCTATCCCAGCACACATAGGGCAAGAGGCAGGGGTACACCCTGGACAGATAGCCAGTCCATCGTAGGGCCACACACATTGACAAACAACCATTCACACACACACACACACACACACACACACACACACACACCTATGGACAAATTTGAAATGACTAAAATCAACCTAATATACATGTTTTTGAGGAAACAGTGGAGTGGGAGGAAACTGGAGTACCCAGAGGAAACCCACGCAAGTGTGGAGAGAACATGCAAACTCTGCTAAGAAAGATCCTCTGCCCAGGAATCGAACCCGGGACCTTCTTGTTGTGAGGCGACCATGCTAACTACCGTGCTATGCCACCACACTGCCCTCATGTGTTCAAATGAATACATTTTAAGTCTAATAAAACTAGTCATTTTATAGTATGACATTTTTCACAGGTTCCTGTTTTCACCACTTTAGTATCGTAAAGCTTTATTTAAGTTGAGGTGGAGATGCTGAAAATTTAAGGCTCTGTGTTGATTAGGCTCAAGATCTTTTGGGCCCTTGAGTATTATTTCTCACCTCCACCTTTCTAAGCGGTTATATGCAAAACAATTCTATTTGTACTGTATTTGAGACAAAATGTCATCTACTTTCTTTACTCAAAAGTTTGAACCTAACATTTGGTTAAATATCTGGTGTTATTTGGTTAAATATCTGGTGTTATCTAATTAAAAATCAGCAAGTATAATTCAATCAGTTTTGATTTAAGTCTGTAACTCATCCATTGGTTCCTGTACCGAATTACTTTAAGTTCCTCTGCACAGTGTGTGAGCAGATACACATTTTCTCACCTGCAGTAAGCATGACTGAAGGGTTGCAGTTGTTGGTGCAGCTGATGATGGCGGCGATCACAACTGAGCCGTGAGAGAGTGTGTATTCTGTGCTGTCATGCAGAAACGGCACCTTAGTGCTCTGCTTTTCCTTCGGAACGTGGAATCCTTTAAAGCCCACCTGATCAAAGCAAACACTAGAATGTTGCTACTGTAATAAGGAGAATTTTTATATAATTTCTACAGACATACGGAGCTGAGTGATAACATGCCTTTTCGTTCAGGCAGCTAAGGAAATCCTCCTTCATGCAGTTGACAGGGACTCTGTCCTGCGGCCGTTTGGGTCCACTCACATTGGGGATGATGGAACTCAAGTTAACTTCGATTACCTGGACAGGAGGCAGAAGGATGTTGGAAAAAAACTGACAAACAAAACAACTCCATTTCTCTTCATCTGTAGCTTTGTCTTACTGTCCGACTCAAGTCAGTTTGTCCTCCATGTTTGTCTGGTTTTTTTTTTTTGTCTCTTTGTCTGCCAGACTCAATCTGTCTCTTTGTCTTAGCCAGTTTATCCTTGTCTGTATGCTTTTTTCTGTCTGTAGTTTTCTTCAGTTATGTTAAAGCCTGAATATTGGCATTTCTACATAAAACACATCAGTATAACCTAACATGGATACCTCAGTATAACATGGATCCTCTGACTGGTCAGCACGGCTCCGAAACAGCTTCACGGACTTAAGGTACGTTTCTAAAACTTCAAGTTTCTCTTCTGTAGAGACTTCACAGAAAATAAATAAAATAAAAATCATCTGAAAACCACACACAGGATATGAACATGAGATCATAGAGGAATGCCAGAACCCCATGTGCTTACTTGTCTGTTTAAAGTGCTCGAGTGTGATGTCGTCTACAGGGAAAAAACTGACGGTGGCGCTGTATTCAGGGCACATGTTTGCAATGGTGGTTCTGTCTGCAGCAGAGAGCTGAGACACACCCGGCCCAAAAAACTCCACAAACCTCCCAGCAATTCCAGCCTGACGCAAGTGCTGCACAAACACACAAACATTAAAGTTGCATTCAACAGAACGATGATGTAACCAATGATCATTCAGGGAGAAACACAAGAACATGGCGTGCTCACTGGAATAAATATATCACAGATAAAATTAAGAAACATGAAATCACAAGTACCTTAGTGATACCAAGGACGATGTCTATAGATGTAGCAAGTGTGTTGACAGACCCTACTAGCTTACAGCCTACAACCTGAGGCAGGGTGAAAGAGACCGGCTGCCCCAGCATCACTGCCTCTGACTCTATACCTCCAACTCCTGTGAGAAAAAGAAAGCAAGAAGGTGGGGAGGGGGAGGGAGAGAGAGAGAGAGAGAGAGATGGGGAAAGGAAAGACAGTTGTTGGAAGGAAAGAAACACATAAGGGAGAAAATAAAAGAGGGGGACAACGAGAGAAATAAACAAAAATAAATAAATAGAAAAAGAAAGTCAGTAAATAGTTATTTGTAAACGGTCTGGTATCTACTGGAAATCTACTCACCCCAGCCCAGTATGCCCAATCCATTGATCATGGTAGTGTGAGAGTCTGTGCCTACAACACTGTCTGGGTAAATGAAACCCTCACTTTCCTGTACCACATGAGACAAGTACTCCAGATTAACTTGATGTACCGAGCCGATGTCCGGAGGAACCACGCTCACATTCTTAAACGCTTTTGAACACCACTGCGGACAAAACACAGCAAAAAAAAAAAAAAAGTTCATCACAAAAAAAAGTGTGATGTCTCACTGCACATCGCATATACTACACACATATCACACGCTGAACATACCTTAAAGAACTGAAGTCTTTCTTTATTTCTGTTCAGCTCCAGTTCCTGGTTTCTGACTGCCATCTCTGGCCTGTGGACATGGAGGAATATCAATAAGCTCATTTCTCCCCACAGGACTACAGTAACAACACCATTCCTTCCTCCCAAAAACACCCAGACACTGCAATGTAAATCCAATACCAACACACCCCCCCCACCCCCATCTATACACACACAGACAATGCAAAGCTTACACTGACACAATTAATATATAACAATTAATATAAGTTGATTAATATGAAGAATATTTATATTAATAACGTGGTGTGTATCTTACTCAGAGACAGGCTTTAGGTGGAAAGGGCACAGAAGAGGTGTGTTTTCGATCTGGACTGTGCTGGCTCTAGCGGGCAGGTCGGTGCAGGATCCCCTGGAGCAGCCTCCTCTCTGACCCCCACACTGAACACTGCTGCTGTGATGGGTACGTGGAGCCAGACGCCCTGGAACAGTTCGAGACCCTGGTCCCTGTATATCACCTCCACCAGGGTTAGGGGCATTTTGGATGGCACTGAGAAGCATGAAAACTTACTAGATGAATGTAGTGAATTTCAATAAACAAACAGATCATCTTTCAGGATAAATATAGATCAAGCAGAGTTCCTAGTGTACTTTACCACTTGCTGAAGTCAATCTGTAGTGAATGATCCACAATAAGGTCAGTGGGACATTTAGGGTTGATGAGGTTGGGGTCAACACCATTCTTGGCTACAGCATCTCTCATGGCTGCCAAATCCACCAGGGCTGGAATACCTCTGTCAAGAACATCACACACAATGTGACAAACAAAAACACTTAAACTAGAACTCAGGTTGTGATTAAACTTGACTTACGTAAAGTCCTGCAGCAGCACACGTGCTGGAGAGAACGGGACCTCAGCCTCGTGTTGACAATTCTCCCAGTTTAAAATATTGTCTATGTCTTCCTGTTTGATGTAGAAGCCGTCACACTTGCGGATTGCAGCCTCCAGCAGCACACGGATACAGAATGGCAGCCGCTCTAGCAAATGGGTGAAAGAAATAAATTACTTCTCATGCGAGTTCGACAATCTTTACGCAAAACATTGAGCGAACAACCATGAGGCAATGGCTAGAATTTGGAGCTGGGCCAAACTGGCTGTTCTCTATGGGGTGAGGGACATTCGACACAATTTCACATACCCATGAGCTCATGCTTGTGGATAGGGCTTCCATCGCAAAAGTTAAGCACTCCTGCAATGGCGGAGTTCAAAAGAATCCAGCTGTCTAGTATAAGGTTAACGATACACCACTTTCAGGTGTTATGGTATAATAAAAATTGCAGGACTGGCACAGCGATTGGATGAATCTGCCTCAACAGTTGCATTCGGACACTGAAATTATATCCAACAGATCTAAATGCAGCGGAAAGAAAACAAACAAACTGAGCTGCTTTTCAACCGGTTCTGACTCCTGACTGCATTCTACTCTAATGCTTTGTATTCTATTCTAGTGCATTGTCTAGTTTCCCAATTTCATTTACAACCAGATGCTATTTCATGTGTAATCATTCCTGCTCATGACACCACCCTGCTGCTTTGTTCTTTTATTTACTTCACATAACTCAGCCTTCTTACAGGGACCTGTGTCAAGCCAAAGTATCTACCCAGTGTGGAATGTCAGGCACCGGGTCCCTGGTGAGAATAACAGAGCTGAGACACTTTCTGTAAGGTCATTTCATTACTCATCATCTTGGTTTAACAGAATAATAAAATTAAATGAATAAATAAATAAATGAAGGCATTCCTCCTTTAGTATTCCCAAACATGTCCTAGTCCCACAGGCTTGTTGGCTGCTTATTGAATTAAACACTTTTTGCTCACCATGAACCTAAATACATAAACAGTTTACCCAACTCACAACCATCTGAGAGGTCATGGACAAGGAAGCGCATGCCATTCATAGTGTTTCAGGAGCATCTTCTTAGCTGCACATGGGCCAATAAAGGTACAAGTTTTCATTTCAATCAGACAGTAGATACAGCTGATGCACTTGAACTTGGCCCGTCGATTAATTGCTCCTTTTTAACTGGCAGATTTGATGTTTATGTTAAAGAATAAAAGGCAATTTTTTTGCCGGATGTTGTTTTCTTTTCAAGCCATTTCATAACTACACAAAGCAGTTGTGTTCGTGTTAATCAGTTAATGAAAAGATCCTAAGAATTAGCCCATCTGTGGACTTTTGTCATCCGTTGGTCCACTACTGGGAGCTGACATCACATGCCATGCTTTAAAATTAGGAAAATTATCGGGATTCTATAGCCACTTACCATACTTGGGATCTCGAAGTTTCAGAGGATTGAAATATTTTCTAGATTCATTTTTCTTGCTGGGTAATGTTTCAATCAAATGGCTATATGGGTGATCTGCAAAAAAAGAGGAATCAAATAATTAGTTTTATAAAATATGCAAAATATGCAAAATGTTTGAATTTCATACTGAATAAAATGGTTCTTAAATTTAAAAAAAAAAAAAATAGCACAAAGCTATGCGGAAAAAACCCATCTAAAAATTCTCATAAACCAGAGAATTATAACGAGAGACATGGGTCTAGTATTGGACTTTCCACATATCCAGTAAGAGTTCCACATATCCAGAACAGGTTTCATTTCCACTTGCACCAAACCAGCCAGTCCGAGATGATCTTTTCCATCTTACACTAAGAAATGTGTTTGTTTCTGAAGCGGCTTAAAACTGGAAATAAAAACTCGTTTGATTTGTGGAAGACCTTTTTCCATAACTATGATAAATTAGGTGGCATGTGTGGAGTGGCATATTCTCTCTGCGCTTTCTAGGGTTTCCTCCGGGTACTCTGATTTCCTCTCACCGTCCATGTACATTAGATTGATTAGTGAGTCAAAATTGGCCATTGAAGTAAATGAGTGTGTGAGTGGTTGTTCGTGTATGTGTAGCCCTGCGATGGACTGGCAAACTGTCCAGGGTGTACTCCTGCCTCTCGCCCTATGTGCACTGGGATAGGCTCCAGCAGACTCCCGTGACCCCAAATTAGGAAATAAACATGTAAGATGATGAATGAATGAATCTACACTCATAAAGGTCTTCGGTTGTGCAGGTTGAATGTCACTAAACCAACATTTCACAGCTTTCTTGCTTGTTTGATGAGTTACAGCAGTGCGCAAACAAAGCAAACCAAAAGTTTATATTGAGCCATTATTTGATTGATGGATTAATAAGAGTGATCAGGTTGGATCATGGAGAATAATGAGCCTTTCTGACCCCGGGTCAATATTTGAGCCTGTGCTTTGCTTTCTTGTTGTAACAATTCCACAGATCACTTTTTCAAAATGAGTTTCTTTTGTGTCAAACCAGATTTTAATAGCTGCCGTGGTTGTTTCACATTACATTAAATAAAGCTTCCTTACACTAAAATAAATCCACAGAAACAAACTACATCTAACTACATCTAAGAAAGAAGAAGGAGAAGAAGAATTGATAACAAAAGACACAGAACAGACGTATGATGCCAGCAAAAGAATGACAGTTCACTGGAAATGAAT
This sequence comes from Pseudolaguvia tuberculata, assembly GCA_026260255.1. Lineage (NCBI taxonomy): Eukaryota > Metazoa > Chordata > Actinopteri > Siluriformes > Sisoridae > Pseudolaguvia > Pseudolaguvia tuberculata. Next base: position 1,875,153 of record JAOTRA010000008.1, on the reverse strand, counting down.
TAGGCTCTGTCAAAAATCTCATACTACTTAACTTACCCAATATTTTAATA
>JAOTRA010000008.1:1861437-1875003 GCA_026260255.1 Pseudolaguvia tuberculata | reverse complement strand
ACACACACACACACACACACACACACACACACACACACACACACACACACACACACACACACACACACACAGTAACAAGTAACAAGTAACAACATGTAAATTTGACGTGTCAAAGTGTGTGAACTCTTATGAAGTGACCGTAATGATAATACAGTACAGCGAATGTAACCAACAGCAAACAGCTCACACTGCTTAATCATCTGATCCGATCTTCCACTGGAATGCTTTTTAAGTAACAAAAGAAAGTTGTTTTGCTTGCTACTTGCTTTACAGAACAGTGTCATTTGAACTTGCATAACTTATTGCAAAACATAGCATAATGCATGCAGAAAAGCCCGGGGGAAGCAGAGTATGGGTCTATTTACCTCTGATCACTTTATGCGTTTTTTCCTGATTGAATAGCTAGCGGAATTTCAGGTTCTGTTTTAAATAAATGCCACATTCATGCATCTAAGCGAAGCTGCTATGAATTTGATCTTTTATTCCTGTTTAAAATACAAATATTTCTGCTGACTTAAAATGTCAGCACATTTGACTGCGTCCACAAACACAAATAACTCTGCAGAGTTATTTGAGTTTGTGAACGTAGTCAAATAATAATAATAACAATAATAATAATAATAAGAATTATAATAAAAGAAAAACAGGTGGCTTGTTGCTCCACTTTTCATTCATTCATCATCTAACCCACTTATTTGCCAATTCATGGGTCTGCTGAAGCCTATCCCAGTACACATGGGGTAAAAGGCAGAGGTACACCCTAAACAGGTCACTAGTCCATAGCAGGGTCACATATACACAAACAGTTACACACACATTCACTCCTATGGACAATTTAGAATCACCAATCAACCTAATGTACCTGTTTTTGGACTGTGGGAGGAAACCGGAGTACCCAGAGAAAACCCATGTGAGCGCGGGGAGAACATGCAAACTCCACACAGAAAGACCCCATAACCGAGAATCGAACCCAGGACCTTCTTGTTGTGACGCTCCCATGCTGACCCTGGTCCACTTTAAGTAGTTTATTTAGATGAACTGCTGCTATTTAAAAGAAATGTACATTTCATAGAGGTGCTGGGCAGGAGGAAAAGAAGAAGAGCAAGGAGGAGGTTGATTGATGTAGTGAGGGAAGACATGTAGGTAGTTAGGGTTAAAGAGGCAGATGTAAAGGACATGGCAGTGTGGAGAAGAGTGATCCGCTGTGGTGACACCTAACGGGAGCAGCCAAAGAGAGAGGATATTTCACTGTGTTCTGTCAGTGATGTTTAGCTAATTTGCAACATAAGAATTTGTTAATGTTTGATGCAGTTGCTGAAACATCACACCAATCGTCTCCTCATGCCGCTTCCACTCCGCTGACCTACACCAGACTTGTGGTTAATAAAAGTGAGCAGTTAGATGTAGTTGTATACAATAACCATAGTAATGTGACAGCTAAACGCGGGCAAACAAAATTATTTTGGTTGAAGAATTTCGGATGATAAAATGTAATGTTAAATATTTAGAAGCCAGTAATCGGATGTCAGATGCCATTCTACAGGAAAGAGTTGATCATTGCTAAAAAGTTAAACAAACCAATTCCCCATTAACACAGAGGAAAATAATTCTTGAATGAATTATTAGTGGTTAGCACGGTCGCCTCACAACAAGAAGGTCCCAGGTTCGATTAAAACCAGGACAGGAATCTTTCTGTGGAGTTTGCATTGCGCTTGAGTGAGATTCCTCTGGGTTTCCTCCCACAGTACAAAAACATGTACATTAGGTTTTTTGGTGAGTCCCATAGGAGTGAATGTGTGTGTGTGGTTGTTCGCCTATGTGTGCCCTGCAATGGACTGGTGACCTGTGTGCCCTATGTGCGCTGGGATAGGCTCAAAAAAAAAAAAAACACACCGTGACTTCGAATCAGGCAATAAGAATGAATTCAGAACCAAAAAAATGTCCAATCTACTTTAAATACCAGATAGTATTTTTGTTTTGATTATTCTGCATGCTGGCCATTTACACATGAAGAGAAAAACAAAACAAAACAAACCTCATCCATAAGACATGAACACAAAATTGCCAAGAAGCTAACAAAAGCCTCTTAGTCACTAAAGAAGGGAGGTGGGGAGAAACGGCCCCCAACTCTCCCCCCTCCTCTCTTATCTTTGCACCATACATCACTCTCATTCCGAGTGCTCTACTAAAGATTAGGAAACTGCGTTACTTTAAAGGGTTACAACAGTAAGCACAAAACACACACACACACACACACACACACACACACACACACACACACACACACACACACACACACACAGAGAAAAACGTAAACGTAAAACACCTATATTACATTAGTATAACGACTTTATAACATTTTCTTTCTCAAATAATTGGTGCTCGGTTATTGTCCAGGTTTTACGACACGTCTGAAACTATCTCTTTGTTATTTATTGTTGACATGTCACCGGTTCCTCGGTTATATGCACAGGCTAGCTAGCCACTTAGCTGTCACATTATATTTAATAACCACGTAAACCTTCCTAAAAATCTGTGTGTTAAATAATATTCTGAGCGCAACCAGGAAATAGTGTGTAAACATGTCACGTAGACGTTAAAAATAAAAATTAATATGTAAAATTAATTAAACCCAGGTTCTTACCTTGGTGTACGGAAGTGAGCGCCATGATGACTTCTGAAATGAACACGATTTCACCAGCGAGGACGCAAAGAAACGCCTCTCAATCCTACATCCAATCACAAGTAACGACAACCACGCCTCTATGACGTAATGACGTAGGACGCGTAACGGAAGTAGAATGGATAGGATAGCTTGGCTTATGTTTCTTATAACGCAAATAAGCATGGGGACTTTTAGTCGTCGATAAAATTTCGAAAATATTGTATTTATTCTTTTATTCTGTTTTTTTTAATTTTGTTTAATCACGATATAAAGACGAAATGGAGCAGTTAGGTTTGTGTGATGCGCAAATAAAGGCAAGCTAAGCTGGTAAGTTAACGTGGTCGTCGTGAAAGGTCAAATACACTGTCATTACGTCATCTGGGAAAACAAATGGATTTCGTATTTTAATAATTGACACGCATGTTTTTAACGTCATCAAAATTACATACAATAAAGGGGACGATGATGCCATAAGTGGTTACAAAATTGTCTGCTGTACAGCCTCATTATGGAGGTCACACGGTCCCTGCCCAGAATTCATTATCCGTTCATCGGGTCATAGGTTATCATCTAACTAAAGTCACTGCAACATATCACATTATTCATATGATTTGTGTTGTAAAACATACCGTTTATTCAGGATCAGATAAAAGAAATCATGTAGTCGAATGGGTGTGCTCTTTCTTTGGGATTTATTTCTATTTATTTATTTCTATTTATTTATTATAAGCTCTCAATATTTTGCGGGGTTCTACTTTTTGGCTATTGACAGCCATTGATACTTATGTTATATAATGAGATCTGAGGTTTACTACCATGTTCAGTGGGGGTGAGTCAGGATTTCTGTACAAGACACACCAGTTCTTCCACTCCAACCAGAACTTAACATGTCTTCATGGAAATCAGGGACTTTGTGTACAAAAACCTGCAAGAACAGTGTTTTTCATTCATTCATTCATCTTCTTACCCACTGGTTCCCTAATTAAGGGGTCATGGGTGTCAGCTGGAGCTTATCCCAGCTCACATAGGCGAGAGGCAGAGGTACACCCTGGACGGGTCATCAGTCCATGGCTGGGCCACACATAGACAAATAACCATTCACACACACATTCACTCCTATGCACATTTTTAGAATCACCAATCCACCTAATCTGCATGTTTTTGGACTGTGGGAGGAAACCCACACAAGCGCGGGGAGAACATGCAAACATGCGTCGCTCCAGAACAGTGTTTAGGACAGAACAATATATAACGTTAAGACAACCAAATCTATTCGATGCAACGATGTGCGTTAGAATGTGCTAGCGATTGATTAGATGTTTATGTGCTTTTGGTCTTGTAAACATATGAAGGTAGTTAGTTGCTTTGCTCTTTGAACAGGCAGGTGATCTGTGAAAGGCATGTTACACTGATTTTATACCATAACATCATTATGGGACCTTTGATCTGTACACACACACACACACACACACACACACACACCAAGCGTCGGCTTGTTATGTGCTTTACTCTAACATATTCCTTTTGCTTTTGACTGTGTAGGTTGCTGGGCCAGTGCGGTGCAGGGGCATGCTGCATAAAAGATAACTTTAGCAGCAGCCATGGAGCAGAACCGGAACATCCGGATCATAGAATGGGAAGACCTGGACAAGAGGAAATTTTACTCCCTTGGCGTGTTCATGACATTAACCACACGTGCCACTGTCTACCCTTTTGCTCTTATCCGAACCCGGCTGCAGGTCCAAAAGGGAAAGTCGCTTTACAACGGCACGTTCGACGCATTTTGTAAGATTCTTAAAGCTGAAGGAGTGAAGGGACTGTACCGGGGTTTTATGATCAACACCTTTACGTTGATCTCAGGCCAAGCCTACATCACCACTTATGAGCTGGTCAGGAAGTATGTCTCTCAGTATTCCACCAATAACACCCTTAAATCTCTGGTGGCTGGTGGTTCTGCGTCACTGGTGGCTCAGAGCATTACTCTGCCCATCGATGTGGTCTCCCAGCAGCTCATGATGCAAGGCCAGGGGGAACATCTCACACGCTTTAAGCTCAAGTCTAAGATGCCCGTGGCCACATCCAAGCACAGGGTGACTTTCGGCCAGACCCGGGACATCACAGTGCAGATTTTCGCTGCAGATGGTTTTCGGGGTTTTTACCGTGGCTATGTGGCGTCTCTTCTCACCTACATCCCTAACAGTGCAGCGTGGTGGCCTTTCTACCACTTTTATGCAGGTGGTCTTACTTTCTTTGGCCTACTGTATGTGTCTTTCCACACAGCATACTTGATATCCAGCTATTAAATCACTGTGTATTAAACAGACATCTTACACCCCCTTTTTCCAGTGGAGCCACGCTGAGCTGTAGAACTCACTGCTTGTTTTGGTTTCATGGTTCGATGATAGCTGTGCAAGCCAATTTAATTTGTGATGCAACACTTTTAAAGTGCTAGAGTTTTTCACACGTGAAAAAAATATCCAAGAAGTTCAGCTCCTTCTCAAGCAGGGAGTGGCCAAGCACTGGTGTAATTATTCCTGTGTTTTGGGTTTTATGAGCTTTACATTGCCAATTAAGTGTTTTGTCCTGTTCAGATATGGTGGATCTTAGGTAGAACTTCCTAATCCTAACAAGACAAAAGCTTATTTAAGTGTTCTTAACATAACAAACCTAACTGAGGATAAATACATGAAACCCCCTAAGTTAGCACATACAAGATGTCATAATCCTGTTTAGGAACATTTAATCACAAAGAAAGTTGTTAATCATGATTGTAACCTTTGTAACTTCCCACACTTTCTACACATTTTTGTAGTATAAACTAGAGATAAGCATTCCATTAAACTGATTTAATTAAATAAACTATCAGTAAGTACATTTTAAGCGTTGCGGTGGCGTCCTGGTTAGACCAGTCGTCTCACAAGAAGGTCCTGGGTTCGATTCCCAGGTGTGGGTTTCCTTCAGTTTCTTCCCACAGTCCAAAAACATGCAGACAATTATCCATAGGAGTGAATGTTTGTCTATGTGTGGCCCTGCGATGGACTGATGACCCGTCCAGGGTGTTCCCCTGCCTCTTACCCTATGGGAGCTGGGTTTAGGCTCCAGCAGATCCCCATGACCCCGAATTATGGAATAAGCGGGTAAGAATAACTACATTTTAACGTAATTTCTTAAATGCTAGAATTACCAAAGAAAGTGAAAAATCTATTTTAAAATCTTTTTTAACAACATAAAACGATAATGATACTGAAGCAGAGCGGCGTAATGGTTAGCACAGTCGCCTCACAACAAGAAGGTGCCGGGTTCGAATCCCGAGGCCGGGATCTATCTGCCTCTCGCCCTATGTGTGCTGGGATAGGCGCAACAGACCCCCGTGACCCCGAATTCGGGAATAAGCGGGTAAGAAGATGAATGAATGAATACTGAAGCATGATAGTGAAGGCATTAAGTTATGGTCGTGTTTTGTTGTAAAAGAAAAACTGAGTTTGTATGTTCTCTCTGCGCTGGTGTGGGTTTCCTCTGGGTACTCCCGTTTTCTCCCATCGTCCAAAAACATGTAAATTAGGTTGACTGGTGAGTCAAAAATTGTCCATATGAGTGAATGTGTGTGGTTGTTTGTCTATGTGTGGCCCTGCAATGGACTGGCGGACTGTTCAGGGTGTACCCCTGCCTCTCACCCTATGTGCGCTGGGATAGTCTCCTGCAGACCCTGTGACCTCGAATTAGGGAATAAGCGTGTCAGAAGATGAATGAATGAGTTCATTTGCTTTGTGTCCCACAGCAGCGCTATAAATTATTCTTTTATAATTCTATAAATAATCTTTAAAGTCAAATGTTTATGTCCGAGTTGACTGTTTATATTAAACAGAACACAAATGTTATATCTTACACAACCTACTCGCCTGGTTTCTAACCAACACGTCACAAAGCCCTGTTTATTGCATTATTCTAACAGTGTGTGTTGTGTTCTGAAACAGAGCAGCTGTCTCGATTGGCTCCATCCGACTGCCCTCACCTCCTCCTGCAGGCTGTGGCTGGTCCCATGGCCGCTGCCACTGCCTCCACACTCACCAACCCCATGGATGTAGTGAGAGCCAGGGTGCAGGTATGAGCATACTGACTAAGCAAATCTTTGTTAGAGACGTGTGAAGCAGAATGAGAGTACGGTTGCAGTGTTCTGCTTAGATAAAACTAATTCAGATATGTTTTGGGGGAAAAAACAGGAAAAAAGGGGAGAACACTAATCCTAGCAATATTTCTACCATTCCAGTGTTGGAGGCAACATTACGTTATGGTAGCGTTTTGATATAAACATTAATACCCAAGTTAGGATTCTAGTAACAGAGCCAGCAGCACTGTGGTCCAAATTATTGGATTGGGCATTGTTGTTTGGCTGTGTTTTATTATTCTGCCCCTCGATTACACACACACACACACACACACTGAGCATTTTAGAATCTCCAATCAATTTAATGTTTTTTGACCGATGACAAAATGACTACACTGTAGTGCTACTACTACTACTACTGTCTTTGTGGTCTCCTGCAGATTATTATGGGGTGCACAGGCTTGAAGATAGCCTCCATCAGATGGCCAAAATATTTAAAATGACAAAAGTTGACAATGGAAATGACATTATTGATAGAAATGTGTTTATTTTTTTCTTCTTGATACCATAAAAGCTGTGTGAAGCTTCCGGTTTGTTCTGTTCTTTTTGTTTTTACAGGGAATTGCAGGTTTTGTAATCCACAGACTGTTAACAGATCTAATGTCTCTTTTTCTTTTCACAAGGTGGAAGGCCGCTTGTCAGTGATTGAAACGTTTAAACAGCTTCTAGCTGAAGAAGGCATACGGGGCCTGACCAAGGGTCTCTCTGCCCGTATCATTGCCTCCCTGCCCACCTCCATCCTCATAGTCATCGGCTACGAGACTTTGAAGAGGCTGAGCCTACGACCCGAACTCGTGCATACCAGACACTGGTGAAAAGTTGAACTGCCCTGTGACGGGCTTTAAGAGTCAGTGGTTCAAGCTGTAATGAGCGGTTTCAGACCAGAGTATAGTTTGCACAGTATATTTTATATTTTCTTTTGAAGAAGCAACTTCAGAAAAGTTTTATTTAATGTGCGATTCCAAAACGTTCCCAAAAAGGAGTTAGTCCAGCTTCATCATTGTATGAAGTCTACACACAAAATTCCAGCTTCTGCGAAAATAAAATGTGAAATAATAATAATAATAATAATAATGTAAGAGAAAGCTGCTTATCAGATCTGACTCATATTTCATCATGCGTATGCAGACTCAGACGTGGCTCTTGATTGCTCTGATGTGTATCAGACATATGAGCCTAATGCAATATGATCAAACACAAAGTCTGGACAGATTCCATCTACATGGAGTTGAACCTCGGGAATACACTGAACTGTTTTCATTTCAGTCACAGATGATATTTTCTACAGTCTTTACACTGCGAGTGTTATTTTCGCACGGACGGTTTTATAGTGAATTTGGTGTTTGTTGGAAACATGATTCTTAATGGACGTGTAAATCATGACCTGCGTGTGGATATTTAACATGAACTTAAGCCATTATCTGAATCTGACCTTTGGCACTGTGAGTTGTAAATGTATGTACAGATAAATTAGTGAGATTACTGACACTGTCCACCTCACTGCCTTTTATTTTATCTTTAGTCCAAGCTTTCTATTGTGAATTGAATTATGTTGAGAGTAGTGTCCAAAGTTTGAGTGGTTTTTTTTAAACCTCAAAAACATCCTTTTGTAGGTGAGAAACTAATTCCTTTTAATGGTGCTGTATTATATACACCTGTATGTGTGTATATGAGAGATTAAATAATGTGCCACACAGACTCTTACCAATAAAACAAATAGTGGTGTGTGTGTGTGTGTGTGTCCCGCCCTTTAATCTGTGGTAAACTACGTGGGAGAACAAGCATTAGACAGAGCGAGAGACGTGGGAGAACGGGCATTAGACGGAGCGAGAGACGTGGGAGAACGGGCATTAGACGGAGCGAGAGACGTGGGAGAACGGGCATTAGACGGAGCGAGAGACGTGGGAGAACGGGCATTAGACGGAGCGAGAGAAAGGAAGATAGTTCTTGCACCGAAGAGTGAAGAACTGCACAAGTCTCAACATGGAGTAGGCCAGAGGTGTAAAACTCCTATAAGTCCTGCAGAGTTTATTTCCAATCACAGAACACATTTAAGAAACAAACCTAAAGGACGTCATCAACTGGATCAGGGGTAATTAATTAGGGTTGAAGTTAAACACTGCAGGGTGTTGGCTCGTCAGGGATCAAGTTTGACAATAGATGCTGTGCTAAGAACACACACTACAAAAAAGACGAAAACATATATAAAAACATTTATTTAAATCAACTGGAAAATGTAGCGGTAGATAATGATATCGAAATGATAACGCTCCTGGTCCTGTCATTACCTGTGTGTTAATACAGAACCACAACAAAAGTTGATTTGAAGCTGTTTGTATCAGCAGTGACTCTGTAAGAGAGAGCTGTTCTGATGGGATGTAGTTCAGATACCCTTTCAGGTGTAGGAATGATGGCCCGTCATTCACATAGGACAGTCATATATGTGGATGGCTCGATCATCTCCAGCTGATACAATCTTGGAGCCATTGCTGTTGTATTTCACGCTCCATACCTACAAACACATTAAAATTGTGTGTGTGTGTGTGTGTGTGTATACACACAAACACATGCAAGTTGCTGCTACAGACCTTTCTAAATTAAAATTTGTACACAGCTATGGAAAATTTTACATACTGTATTTATCTTTTAACCCACAAACCCGGGACCTTCTTGTTATGAGGCGACCGTGCTAAACACTACTCCACAGCACAAAAGAGGCTTCACGGCGTCTATAATAATGTTAAGTGTAAACCATTAAATTCTGACATGGTGAATATTACACACGTGACTAAATCTGCTGATTTTGTCTTTTGGGTTCAAACTACATAGCTGATAGCAGCAACAGATGCATCTGGACAGAGAAGGAAAGCTACTATGACGGTTAATACTAAGGAATTCTAAGCTAGCAAAATTGAAAGCGCAATTGAAATTGTTTTTGTTTGGGTGAAATTTTAAAAGATTCTCCTTTGGATGAAACCTGGCTTATGATAAATGGCCTAATAATCAAGTCACGTTAATAAATGCTTAGTATTGATTTAGTTTATTTTTAACTCTGAGGCGCCACCTTGTGGCCAATTAGGACAAGACATTTGCACAATTAGTTTTAGGGTTTAGTAAATACCCACTAAACGTCTCCTTCCAAAAATAGAGATGATGTTGAAATGGTACTTAGGCCTGCTAGTGAATTTAGATGATAAACATTACATAATTGTAAAGACAAGAAAATCCTATAAAAAGTGAATATTTTTTTATGGAGCAGTGGTGTTATCAAACCCACCTGATCCTGATGGTCAAAGAAAGTGTTGACACATGCCCTGGTACCCGCCTCCCACACCTTCACACTCTTATCTGACGAGCTACAGGGGGGGAGAGGGGGAACCTTTAAAATGAACTGAAGTACAAAATGCTTTCCAGAGCTTTTTCTGCCTTTACATGTTTGTCCACATTAAAGGTATTTTTTGTATTCACCTTGAGACAAAGTGTGTATTATCAGGTGAAAAGGCCACACTGAGCACCCAAGAGGCATGGCCACTCAGCGTGCCTGCCAGGTTGGCATGTTGGCTGTAACACAGATTTTACACAACGTTAATGAGGTCTTTTATGACGGGTCCCATGACATTAATTAGAAGGTTGTAATCTCTCAGCTTCACTTACACATCATAGATCTTGATGTAGCCATCATCTGAGGCTGTGACTAACAGCTGCGAGTCCGGAGAGAACGTGAGTGAGCGGATAGGCATAGCGTGGCCTGACAAGAAAACACAAAATATTGCATATACAAGCGCTGCCAGAAAAAGAAAAAGTTCAGCTCCATAAGCAGGACGGCTTGATCACATATCACAATAGTGGACGGATTAAACATGAGCAATACAAGGTAATTTTTGTAACCGGCTGCTCCTGTTAGAGGTCGACACAGCAGCTCACTCTGTGATCCGCGGTTTTACGTTGGATCCCTTCCTAACGCCACCCTCCTATTTATCCGGGCTTGGGACCGGCACTACGGCTGCACTGGCTTGTGCAACCCTAATGGCTGGGTTTTTATGGCCAATTTAGACTCACCAATCCGCCTAATGTACATGTTTTAAACAGTGGGAGGAAACTGGAGTACCCGTAGGAAATTCACGCAAGCACGGGGAGAACACGCAAACTCCTCATAGAAAGATTTACGACCCGGGAATCGAACCCGAGACCTTGTTGAGATTAGACCTTGCCAAACACTACACCACCGTGCTGCCCCTCATGGTCATTTTTGGAACTATTCATCATGAATCACACATCACTCTGCATAGGATACATACCTTCCAGTGTGTGGAGGAGTTTCCCAGTAGCAATGTCAAAGATGTTAATAATTCCATCAATGGCACCGCTGGCCAAGTATTTTCCATCTGGGCTCTATGCAAAGACAAAGATTGAGGTTTAGATTCTAATTGTTTAAATAATTAAGAAACTGTTTCTGTGACTAACCTCACGCATACAGCATTCTGTAAATTTAACTTATTTAGTAATGGAGAACAGTCTTACATAGGCGATACTGAGAATAAATTTTCCTCTGGTGTCCAGGGAATATTCCTTCTTCCCACTTTCGAGGCCAAAGATGTTCACCTTGCCAAGATGGCTGCCTGTGGCTATGTATTTCGAGTCTGGGGAGAACGCTACGGTCCAGGCGTCAACTAAAAAAGAAAAAGGAATAGGGAGAAGAAGTGAAAACACCTTAACACTTAGCAATGAAAATACTGAAAGAACTTAAAAAATGTGAAATAAAAGTATTAAATATCATCATGTAATCTGTAATCAGTGAGATGACAGCACTGTCTGAGCTTTTTACCTGGTCCTGCATCTATGGATTTAATCTGTTTGCCAGTTCCCAGGTCCCAGAGGCGGATGTGAGCATCCAGCGAGCTGGAGGCAGCGATGGCACCGTTGTGACTGATGTCAACAGACACTATGCCCAGCTGGTGGCCTTCCAGTGTCCACTGAAGCTCCAGTTTCTCATCTGACCTATAGAGAGGAGTAAACTTTTAATATGGTAAAGAGTTCTAGAACACTCAATGCTTGTACAGCATTATAAAGATGATTCTCTGTCCACGGTTTCTTCATGAGCATGAACATCTGTTGCCATGTCATGCTAGAATACTTAATTAGAACCCATTTCAGTCAATGTCCTGGGAAAGAGGTTCTCATCCAACATTTGATGGTATAGGGCTCCATCGATTGTTCCTTTGATATGGTTAAGTCTCCTTAGTAGCCAAAAGTCTTTAAAGCACGTTTCCACCTACATACTTGACAGTGAGGATGGTGTTCTTGAAGTTAGACAGCTTTCCTCCACTTCAAACGCAGTAATTTGATGCAAAAATGTGTTCTAAATAATGAGTGTCAGGTTATCCTGTCTCTCACTATTAGAATAAACCCATCATTAAAATGATACTGATCATTTTTTGTCAGTAAGAAAACACACAAATTCAGCAGGAGATCATTGACCACCTAATCACGTAATATAAAAGTAGTTTCAAACCCTGACCTACATACCCTGTGCAATTTCCCACAATTCAACTGTGTAATGAGGCATGTGACAAGCTTGTGCATCTTACAGTGTTTTTGCACATTACGAGGAAACTGGAGTACCCGGGGAAAACTCATGCTAGCACGGGGAGAACATGCAAACTCCTCACAGGAAACACACAACCCGGAAATCGAGCTCGATTAATGTGATTACATCAGACATTCATTCACTTGTTTTCTAACTCGTTTATTCCCTAATTTGGGTTCACGGGGGTGTGCTGGAGCATATCCCAGCACATATAAGGCAAAAGGCCTGAACAGATTGCCAGACCATCACAGGGCTAAACACAGACAACCACTCACACACTCCTATGGGCAATTTAGAATCCCCAATCAGCCTAATGTACATGTTTTCAGACAGTGGAAGGAAACCTGAGAATCCTGCCTTTTTTTTTTTTCTTCCAAAAACACATGCAGTGAGAATAAGTGTGACCATGTTACCATTTCCACACTTTCACCATGTCATCCAGAGAGCCAGTGATGATGGTCTCTGAGCCATCCTTCTCACTTTTCCCCCATGCTGCTGTCCATATGGCATCATCATGGGCTACAAACACAAAACACCCACAGGAGCTCAGAAACAACAACAACAAAAACAACAACTACCATACAAAACTTATAATAAAACTAATAGAAAAAGAATTGGCACCAACATTTTTAAAAGCATATAAAATGTGGCTTTTGTTGTGTGATCACATGACCAACACTATTTACATCTACAATTTTGGACATCTTCCTATGATGGCAGGATAAATTAGATAGATAATAAACATTTTAAAATATATATCAATGGATAACTAAAAACATCAACAACTCTCTTCTAAACATCTGTAAGGTGAGACACCACTCACCATGTTCCTGCTTGAACAGAATGCTGTACTGTAGAAGAAAATCAACCAATGAATTACATTCAGAATGAGGTTAGATTATGTCTATGAGCAATTTGTCAAGTAAACACTTTTTTTTATTATATAAAAATAAAAAGATGGACTGAAAGTTAAGCCGAACTCACCTGAGTGCTCATAATGTCTCGTCGATTTGTTTCCGTGTTTAATCCCTGTTTCTACATGAACACAACTTTGTCTCCAGCAGAAATTTAGCTTCAACACACACACACACACACACACACACACACACACACACACACACACACACACACACACACACACACACACAC
>JAOTRA010000008.1:1840681-1855199 GCA_026260255.1 Pseudolaguvia tuberculata | reverse complement strand
TATATATATTTTATATTCTTGTCCAGCAGAGATCTATCCAGGGTGAAGAAGAAAACCTTGCATGACGAACGTGGGGCCCGACTGCTCGGCTTCCTCAGTGTTTAGACTAGAGATACAGATGCATATCCAAACAGGCAGTGATTAAACGTGTGCTGAAAGGAGCCCGAATTTCTTCCAAAAAACTTAAAATGTTTGTTTTTTTTTTCTTTTTCTTTTCTTATAAAAACCCTTCAAAAACAAGAACCTGGATACATTTCTACGTTTACAAAATTAACAATTCTTTACTATTAAAAAAGAGAAAAAAAGCAGGGAAGGGACAAATGAGGAGGGAAGAGTTAAACACAAGAAAAAAAAATTAAATAATGAAAGAAACAAAAGACAACTATCATAAGAATCAACTCCCTTTGGTAAAAACGGTAATCAACTGGTTTTGCGTGTTTTTATGTAGCTGTCGCTCTTTAAGTCCACTGTAAGCCTGTAGTTTGGTGAGAACACCGGTCTGTCCAAAAAAAAAAAAAAAAAAAAAAAACCAACAAGAAAGGAGGGGAAAAAAGGTCGGCAATATATATACACACACACACACACACACACACACACGTGTTATTTACAAAGAGGAAACTGGTTTGTGTCTGTGTGAATTTGGATTTGTCAGTGTGCTCTAAGCTGGTGTATTGGCTTCGGGCTTCGCCAACAACTTTGTAAGGTTTTCAGCTGGTGAAGAGTTTGCCAGCTTTGTTAGGTCAATACATTTGTCCTTAAATCTCATGTCATGTATTATTTTTTCACTTTTATCTATAATTTAAAAAAAAAACATACTCCATGTTTTTTATGAAGAGATGTGTCCTAATGCAAAAGGGAAATGATTTTAAGGCGAGTGCATCTGGCATTATGAAACCCTAACCAGAGAAATACATCATAATATAAAATTCCTATGTCTAATTAAAGTGCACTTTAATTAAGTGCACTTCATCATTTCTGCTCAAGCTAAATTTGGGTCTGGCGGTTTTCCCATCAGAGTTTAACAGTATCTGTGGGTTTAGAGAAAAAAGATTCAGACGTCACAGCTTGTTCCTACAGTAATACATTAATACTGACCAAGCTGACCAATCAGATTTCTCCTTTTTAGAATTTTGCAGGCCCAAGAACTCGAGCACACTTTCTGTTCTACATTAACATCTACACTAAACGTCAGATGTCTTTTTTTCCATGGTTTGGCACAGTCGTGAATGTGGGCTCAGCTACAGAATAGAAAAGCTAGTTAAATGAAATGAGGACGTGCGCCATGAGAACATTCGGTCTCATCACCTTAGAATGTTGTTGCTAAAGCCCATTTCCCTTCTGGCATACTAATCCACCCCCTGACCTTCAACAGCTTCACGCTGGTTTGTAGTTGCTGCTGTATTTCACTCTGTACTTGTTGATGTTCCTGAAATGAAGTATCTCAGGGTCACAGGTTGTAGTGCAGGAGACTAGCCCTTCACGCCCTTCTCCCATTAGCCACTTGGCAGTTTCGCTGGCCATGTCCCGGCTCACATGCTCCTTTTGCCATCCATCCAGCCAGGCTTGGAAACGCTGGTGCAATTTTGTGCTCACATGTTCATGTGACTGAAAAACATAAACTCTCAAAATGATGAGGTTGCATGCAAAGGAAACCCCCCCCCCCCCCCCAAAAAAAACGACAACAACCACGATTTATCGGTGTCTACCAGCTCAACCTCAACTAGATTAAGTTTTCATAACACTATCACATTGCTGTTCTTTGGCCAGATCACTGCATTCTGTACTGTACAACACAATTATCTGTGGCAAAAAAACATTATATTGTAACGGAGTTTGTCGGAATTCTGGACTACCAAACTAAAAACCTGGCATGTTTATTAATGACTCATGAACACACGGTAATGAAGGGTGAATGATGTCCTTCACAATGTTTACATAATGTCATAACATGTCCCTTTCCAGCACCATAGTATGAACCATGTCTTACTTTGCAGAATGTCATTCAAACACTAAAACTCCAACGGTAACGCACAACATGACAACAAAGTGAGAGGTGAACCATTTCCCCATAATTTTAGAGCAACAACAGTATTGTGTGGCAGCATTCTATTGGCTTATTACTAATATTTTACAATCTATTCTAATCGGTTACATTTGAAGCTGCTAATTATTATCCAAAACTGATCTATTCCTTCTAACTAGGTCTATAAAACGTTTGCCATACAACACATGCGCACTGAAATGCACACAACTGTACCTGATGTGCCCGCAGCAGGGCGGTGCGTCTGTACATGTAGTCTTCGGATTTAAACACATACACCATCTTATAGGAATTGAGCTTAAACATGCACTCCATCTTCATATTCTCGGAATTCTCCTTTTTGCCGTTTTCTTTTGCGTCCTTCTCCAGTTGTTCTCGTCCGCGCTGATACTTCCGGATTCGCCGTAGATTTCTGGAAAGAAAGGTCAACGCAAATACTGACTGCTTCTGTAAACAACCAAGGTTAAAGAAATTAAAGAAATAAAACATAAAATGGTAAAGCAAAGCTTTAAGTGGCAAATAAAAAACTAACATAAATTGAAGTGCATTATCCTGCAATATATGTCTGCAAAATGTAGCAATTAATGCTAATTAAGGTCATTTGTTGTCTTTTCATAATTAAAAGCAAAAACTCATCTCGAGTACTATCAGTCAAACCGTCGATCAGCCGAACTCTAGCAGAGGGTATGACCAGATTTTTTTGGCCAGAAACACTTTTTTAAATTAGAGGAAAATATAATTCAATCAAAACTAATTGGTACTAAGGCCTCCTGTAAGGTAACACTTTGGTATAAATAAAATTAATAAAATGTACCTTGGAAGAAAAACAGGTTTTTGTGCCAGGTGTTCTCTCAGCTCTGAAGACGTCACATCGGCACTAAGATACCGGCCCACGTAATCCGACCAGCGCTAAACACACACACACACACACAGAGACACACACAGAGACACACACAGAGACACACACAGAGACACAGTGTATATGATAAAATAATTAAATTGATAAGACTCAAAGTTTCCACTTCTTCACAAACACCAGATTAAAAGACATTTACGGACTTGTTAAACGTTCTATAATCGGAATAGTGTTTGTTGTGTGTTCGTATTGGTGTCTGAAGTGTTACATATTATACTGATCACAAATTCTGTCAAGTACAACATTTGGTCTCTACCCACGCCGCTGCAGGACAATAGATCAGCCAGCCCAAATGCTCAGGTGTGTGTGTGTGTGTGTCTCATTGAAACACATTTGCTTCAAAGTTTAACATTGTTTTCAAAGTGAAAAATAAACATTCGTTATCCCCTCATGGTTGGTGTGCATTTTGCTTATCCAAGTAGGGTAAACTTTAACAGCATCGTACCCTTAAAACTAGTTACAAACATCATTTACAAACTCACTCTTGGACAGGAACTAGGCTGTAAATTTCAAGCACTTTTGAGAAGCGTGAAAACCCTGTGGATTGGTGGAAACTAAATGAGGATCAGTTTTTCCAAAATCAGAGCAGAATACAGTGTGTGTGTGTGTGTGTGTGTGTGTGTGTGTGTGTGCGTGCGTGCGGTGTATGAGTGTTTTAGTCGATTTTCACAGGCCTGCTTTCAGACTCCTCTTTCTCGGACACTTTCCCTCCTATTTACACACATGCTGCTTTGTTCTGCTTGCTTTGTGTATTTCAGCATTTTTACTCAGTTTTTGTTCTGTGCTTTTGTTTCCTCTAATTCAGCTCGGAATGAAATAACTGTTGAGATTTGCGACAATAATTGTTGAAACTTCATTTCCTCTTGGATTAATTAGTTCCATCCAGTATTTCACAATGTCTAATGGCAACCATTAAGAAAATTTTGAACAATCCCTGTCCATCCTGGAGGGCTTTACACCTTTATCCCTTTACAATGGCCTTGTGTTTTTGTAACATTGACCAATCATAGTAAAGCCCCACCCCAAAATGGGACAACCACATTATGTCACTAAATCAACTTCCTTTATTATTTGCAAAAATATGCAAATTGAACGTGCTGCTGCAACAGAACAGACTGAAAGTCAACAATATCCTAACCATCCCTTTAGATCAATAAAATGAAGCATTTTTATTTACTAGTGAATGGAAATGTCTGATTAGTCAACAGAAATGGAACAAAAATTTGCTAAACTGAAATCATGTACTTACTTCTGAATCGCCCTGCTCATCTGAGTTCTCCTCTTCTGTATCTAACAGCTCAATTGTGAGCTGCACTTTTTCCCGATTCTTCATGAACATCAACTACGAGACGCAAAATAAAAAGAACACACATTAATTAATACAGCTGAGAAATGTTAGGACAACATATAAGAATATTAAAGAGAATAGAGTGACTTACCTTAAAGCAGTTTTCGTCTGCCATGAGTTGCTCTGCTTTGCGCTGGTACAGTAACTCGGCAGGGGTTCTGGTGGCCTGAGTGGTGAGCGAGCCGCCTGTGGCAGAACTGCTGCTGTCGGACAGATACAGATCTGTGACCTGTACGCAGATCTCATCACTCACTATGTGCTGCAGCTGTACGGAGGAAAGCAAAGAAGTGCGATTAACGCAAAACTTTTTTGTTTACTGTCCTATTAATTCAAACAATCTCCAGCCAAGTAGTTTATTTTCATTATTTGGTGGCCATTTATCTTGACTGCCTGCAAATGTATAGTCATAGTAACATGTTTTTATATTGTATTTTCTTTGTGGGAAGTGGTGGCTTAGTGTTGGATTGATACCAGAAAGGGTTTGATTCCCACCTCCACCAAGCAATCACGGTGGGGGCATTGAGCAAGGTTTTCAGCCCCCAATTGTTCAGTTGTACAAAAAAAAAAAAAAAAAAAAAAAAAAAAAAAAATGTAAGTCGCTCTGGATAAGAGTGTCTACCGAATACTATAAATGTAATGTAAATGAAATGTTTACAGCAAATTTAGTTTAACTGCTAATGAAATGTAATCTTATTTCTTATAAAAGGCTTAAAAAGACTTTTATTTAAAAAATGCTGATTTATCAACATTATTTTATTAATTACATTAGAAACCAACTTTGGGATGCTTTTTAGTTAGTTGGCTCATATAATTTGTCACAAAGTACCCATAGGAAATACAATATATTATTGCGTCTACTGGGAGTCAAAGGCGAGATTAAAATAGATAGTAAAAGGAGTAGAAATGGAACACTTGACAGTAGCTCATGGTTATTGTGTTGGATTGGAAGACTGTGGGTTTCATTTCTATCACCTGGCACTTATACTCAACTGCTCAAATGGACATAGGTGGAAAGCGCTGTGAATAAATAAACTAAAGTAGCTTTTCTGACTAACGACTGGAGCAGACAGATCAGAGTCACATGACTTGACATGGCGTAGGAAAAATGGAGAAAAAAAGGTAAAGAACCAATGTGGAAAATTAGAGCTAGTCAATTTTTCAATTAAATCACACAGTCCGACTTTTTCAAATTCTTGAATCAGGAAAAAATGTAAGTTGGATTTTTAGTCTGAAACACAGTCCATGATTTAATGACAAATTCTACTGCACACAGCAACCAAAACAATCTGATAACTAATACAAGTTCAAATAAAGAAGAACAGAAACCACCTCATTTAAATAAGTGCAGTAACATCGTACTTGTTTTTATTGTTTTATTTCAGTGTTTTCATTGCACTTTTCTCTGCATTCTGTATAACAGTTACTTTAAAAATCTGGTGTCGACTTGGAGAATGACGCAATAAAGTAAACGTTGGTGCTTAAAACAAATTTGGGATGCAAAATTTGGAGTTTTTTGCCCACAACTAACAAACTGTGTTTATCCCAATGACTCTGATCTACAAAAGGCATTTTATACTTTCAATGTCTAATTTACGGTGGAATAATTATACTTGTTATCCTGATCATTCTGGTGCTTACAGATTAACATCTCCCAACCATCATGTTTTAAAAATGCTGATAAAGTCTAATGAAATGGTTACATTTTATAGCAGGTTTATCGGTGCCACAGCTTCTCATTCCAATTGCACAAATCAGACCTGGGGCTTATCTGTTAAACAGAAGACATAGGAGAGAGAGAGAGAGAGAGATAGAGAGAGTACAGACCTGTCTGATGATACTCTGGATAAGTTTGTCCATGGTGAAAGCGATGTAGGCGTGGATGGTGAACATCTCTCTCAGCGAGTCTTCGTATTGAGATACCTCCATGTTTCCATCTAGTAAATTGCGCACCATTTCTAGGAAGGCCGAGTAGTAGTCTTCAACATCAATGTCCACTGGGGGTTAAGAAAGCCAGCATTAGTCGAGTGAGAGGAAAGAGACAATATGGTGTTTTAGCAGAGTTGTAAAAACCCACTGAGTTATTTAAAATAAAAACTTAAGGGTTTCTACTCACTTGGCTCCTTGAGCCGGAGCTGGACAGCAGGGTTATCGTTTTTGTCCCGTTTTAGACCAAGCACCTCCCGCTCCCAGTCGCGCTCTTTCAGCTCCCCTTCAATCTGCCGCTCTGCTTGGGTGTACAGGCGCAGGAGGCGTGAGCAGAGAGTCTGGTGCAGCCGCAAGAAGATATACCAGTTGTTGTTGACAAAAAAGAGGTTGTAGGCGTCATCACAAGAGCGCAGCTTCTGAGCTGGTGTGCTGGTGAACAGGAGTTTGGACTTGCTGTGGCTGCCGATTACACCATTGTGCTTTTTGAAGCCATTTTCATCAAGTTCTGTGTCCTCCTCCTCCTCCTCTTCTTCCTCTGCATCCGACAGAGTACCTCGCTGAGAGAACAGCAAGTCAGGGATAAGGTGATGGATTATCTGTTTGATTTTGTACTTGTCCTCTTTCTGGATGCTAGTCTGCCGCTTGACATGGTGGATGATCAGGGAAGCGGCGTCCTCTAAAATCTGCTGGTCCTCGTAAGTGAAGCTGAGGTGAGGGCCATTTGCAGACGTGACATTTTCTTCGGACGCTTGTTCCTGCCGCTGTAAAAACCAAGAATCATATTATGCTTCAAAATTTGTAGTAATCATACATGCTTTAGAATGCTTCCGGATAAGTTACCTCGTCATAAATGCTCTCGATCTCATTGAGGAGGGTCTTGGAGCGGAGTATCTTGGTGTCATTCTGCTTGAAGTTGATACCTTGGTGGTCTAAAGACTTAAGATAATACTTCTCATTTTGTTGCCGCCAAATCTTATTGAAGCCTCTCTGTGCTTCTCTCCATTCGTCCTCCTTTAGCTTTAACCTTCACAACAGACAAAAAACACTTACAGCTCAAACTCATGATAACTGTCAACAGTATTGCCAAACCTCACAAACTAAATTACATCATCATCATCATCATCATCATCATCATCATCACCACCATCTCCCAGTAAATTTGGGGTCAGTAATGCTTTGCTATGTGTTTAACAATTATAGCATTTCAGGTAAAGTCATACCTTTCAGAACTCTAACAAATAAAATGAATATGTAATAATAAAATACATAAATAATAAAAGCTAGATGGTTTGGCTAATGTCAAACATGAAATGCAAGATTAAAACATATAATGTTCTGTTATGTAAAATACACACACACGCACACGTCCCTGTAACAGCACAGACCAGTGTTTTAAAGCTTCACAATTACTCCAAACACCATTATTATTTATACTATTCAATGGAGCTTTGGTCCTGCCAGCCCTAATGTTTACACCATTGCTTTAACACCACACACCTTTTGAACAACCAGAATCAAGAATTCAGCCACTCTGTGGTATAAATAAAATGTTACAGGCACCTCTTCAAAACAATGGGGATGGAGATAGCAGGGTTCTTTTTCAGCCCATCAATGATGTCTAGGGCTTTGTCTCCATATATCCGGTGTATTGCCTTACGGTGGATGACCTCAGACGTGCCACCAAGCGTGTTGTCCAGGCGAAACTTGGCTTGTTCTTCAGCAGACATGCGTGAGAGCTTTTTCTGCACAGACTCCAGCACCCGGATAGTAGCGAGGTTAGTCTCCAGCACTACATCCAGCTAAAGGTAAACAATTCCGAAAGAAATACATTCAAGTAAAACATACATAAAACCAAACTTTTAATCCCATCCATTCATGCAGGTTTGATCCTTATAAGCTTATGAGGTAGGACAAGGTCTTATGAACGACTGTGTTACATTCTTTTGAGAAATGTTTTTGGGGAGGCTTACCTCAAAGCGTTCATCCTCACACCTGTAAATGTGCTCTTCGTACTGCGTCTTTTTCGAGCTAACAAAGGTTGAGTCCTCGGACCAGGAAGGAAATGAAACCCACATGTCATTAAGCACCTAAAAGAAAAAGCATGTTGTTGATTTCTGGAAGAAACACAAAGATCATTTTTGTCCATTTTATAATTGACATTAAGACGACCCTTCACCTCTTTACATAGCGGGGATCTTCCTGTGCATTTGGGTTGCTGGTAGCTCTTAGGCAGCGCTCTATAACTGAAGCCCAGCCTCTTGCATGAGGAGTAGTCTATCTCCATGGCAATGCCCTCAGTTGCCCGCTCTTTAGGATAGCTCTCTAAGTGGGACATCTCCTTGTAGCCCAAGAAGTTCTTAAACCAAGTAAACAGTTCTGGGAACTTCCTGTAAACGTTGATACATTTTTTAAGTTAAATGACTGCACCTATGGAAAAAAGTCTTTTGTATTATTGTAACATCACAACAGTAACCACTGCAGCAGGAATGTAAGGACTGTTCATACCCCAGAAAAGGTAGCACCAGTTGCACAAGCTCAGCACGTGATATCACTTCTTGGTTAAAGATAACGAGACACCGCAGGAAGTTATCATAAGCCTCGGCACTCCGTAAAGCTTTCCGAACCTCCAGGGAAAACAAAAGATGAAAAATGCTATGAGCGGTTAAAACGTTGAACCATGTCATTTGTAATGCTGAGGCAAAGCTCACACAAACCTTCTCAAAGAACAGAGACTCTGTGCCGACGCCATGTTTGCTGGCCTCTACTACAGAGGATTCCTTCTGATTCAGCAACTTGGGCTTTTTCTATAAAAAAAAAAAACTATTTACTGAAATAAATATGTTAAGATTTGCAGTTACAAGATTTTACTATAATATCAAATCTGAGTGTCAAAGAGTGAATTACCTATTATGCCCTCTGTATGGACATTACATTGTTATTGTAAAAGTGTACAACATCACCAACCTCTCAATATTACCCCCCCCCCCTTTAAGGGCAACCTTACAAAGTTTTACACCACTCACTCACTAAACGCCATGGTTTTTAAATAAACAATTACCAATTACCACTTGGCCGTGCAGTGGCATTGTGTTTAGCACGGTTGCCTCACAACAAGAAGATCTGGATCAATTCCCGGGCAAAGGGTCTTTCTGTGCAGAGTTTGCATGTTCTTGCATGGGTTTCCGGGTACTCCGGTTTCCTCCCACAGTCCAAAAAACATTAGGTTAATTGGTCATTTTAAATTGGCCTTAGGAGGGAGTGCGAGTGGTTGTTCATCTACGTGCGGCCCTGTGATGGACTGGTGACCTGTCCAGGGTGTGCCCCTGTTTCTCACCCTATGTGCCCCGGGACAAACTACAGCAGACCCATGTGACTCAGATTTCATGTGTCAATCATCAGATACATTCGAGGACGTCACTCCATAACCAGATTGTAATAATTAAGAGTTTATAGGGCTTGTTTCAAAGTTACCTTTACCGGTGGAGTGGTGGCACTAGAACCAGAGTGTCTCCGAATCTGACAACCGTTCTGATTGGGTCTCTGCTTGTTGTTTAGCTGTGGTTTCTTTACAGTACTTCCGTGATCATTCTGTACAGACTCGGCTTTCTCCGCTGTAGTCTTGCCCAGCAGCTAAAGAAATAGAAAGCTGGTCAGTATATGGGCATATGGCTCACATGACTAAATCCAAAGACTTAAAATTGGGATGTTTTTATAGATTGACTAATGATCTCTCACCACAGAACTGCTGGCATCCGGCAAAAACTGGCCAAATTCTGAGAGGAGGTCCTCCTGGTTTTTAAATAGCCGGGCCACCTGAGCATAAACCTCCTGCTCGGTTAGGGCTGGGGTGTAATTTCCTCCTGCCTCCTTAGCATTACGTTGCTCTTTCTGCAAAGAATAAAAATCAAATAATGAGAATCCACAGGTGAGACACGGTAGAAAACAGGTGTGTGGTGAGCCCTATACCTGGTATGTGTGCAGGATCTCTAAAAAAGCTTTGTAGATGTCTGGCTGACCTTGGAAACGGTTCTTAATCTTGTTGACATAATTAATGGCATGGTTGAACTCCACAGGTTGGTTGTTCTGCAGTGGGGGTGCGTTTGGGGTGCTGCTGACAGGAGTGTGTGGGTGGGGAGGTGGGGAACGGGGAGAGGCATATGGAGGAATGGACGGATTGGGCTGACTGCTAGGCGTGAGTGCTGGAGACTGCAAAGGCTGAAATAGATGAGAGGAGAGGCATGGAAAACTTTATGCCAGAATTTTACAAGGGATGAAACATGATTGCACATAGCATTAAATCAATGAAAACAATTGACAATGAACGATACACAGCAAGTTACTTTGCTCTGTAATCACTTGAATTAAAATATTTAGATTTTCCAAATATTCTACTCACATCAGTCAGATTAGCCCACTATGCAATGTTGATGCAAAATGGAAACTGCAGCATGTTTAGTTTCTCACCCCGTGTTGGTCAGTGAGGAACACTGCAGTGATGCACTATTGCAAGAACTTTACGTCTCGCTAATCAAATCTCAGGAAACTGTAAAGTGTTCAATTGCCTAGTTTTGGACAACGGCATGATCCATGTGTTAATTAATAATGGGTTGTTCTGTTAAGAGTGTGTTAAAACAAACAGGAGCTGATGCGAACTGCTATGTCCCTGTGAACATTAGTGCTAAATACAAAGAAGAATTAAATCACCGTTTTGAAAAAATGTGTATATGTTTAATTACATTAGTTTGACTTGTGCAATTAGTAAAACCGAAGCACATTTCTGTTCTTTAAATGTGTTTTTATTGCTATTCTTGCTAAATCTGATTCTAATTCTAATCTGTGGAAGGGATGTATACGAAACTGTTAGCCGTAGTTCTTTTGGCCGATTCCAAAACAAGTAACGATAAACAATGAATTCATATATTTATATTATCATTTTTCAATAATCTGCAGCTTAGGAGAATATAGATCTAAGATGCATAGAGTAAATCGATATTTTATTAACTCTGGTCTGACTATAATAAACATTAGTTCTGACTTCAGTTAAAAATTACATTTGATTTTTTATCATTTTCGGGCATTGGTGAGTGACTAATCAATATAATTGCAATTTAAGTATTTTAGAGGGATTTTTTTCGGGCTACTTAAATTTGCTTACAAAAGCCGGTGCCATCCGTTTGTGCTGTTGACATGGCGGTCAAATAAATACATTTCTGCTTCTTGGAAAAACACAATTTGGGGCAGTGATGTTTTCGAGCACAAAGAAATGACACGGTTTTTGTGTGATATTGAAGGACTAGTGTCTATGAACAATTAAAACATTTCTTGTTGGTTATAAAACCAAGATGTTCACACTACCTTGTTTTTCTGTGACGGCTGTGAGTTGGCAGTGCCTGTATTGGATGCCTGGGCACTCGGGTGGTTCTGGTGCTGTGCTGGAGCAGTCAGCGGGATGTTCTGCACAGAGATGCCGTGTGGTGTGATGTGGTGGATCTGTCCCGGGGTAGTGACGTTCACAAGGTCGTTGGTTTGGACTTCAATTTTGTATCCAGGTGGTAGAAATGTGTTGAAGCCCATTATGAGGTCAGGGTGACCTTTAAAGAGCTGGGACACTCGACTGATTACTCCAGGAGTGTCAATACTAGAAGTAGAGTTAAAGAAAGTCTGTTAATTAAAATAAAAACATTCATATCCTGCAAATCTCAACAATGAAAGTTCACCTTTGAGACTTAAACTCCTTCATGATATCCAGAAAGTCATTGTAGACCTGTGGCTGATTTCCAAACTGCAGCTTTACTTGGTCCAGGTAGGACAGGGCATCCTCCACCTGCAACAAAACCAACCAGGAATGGGTTTTTTTTGCCCTTTACTTCCCCCCCCCCCCCATTAACCAATAAAACTATTAGGACAATTCAATGATTATCTTATTCTAGTCACCATCCTCATTTCACTATAATGACATGACATGACATGCCAATATAATACCATGTACAATAGAGCACAATCATATGTTCAATACTACACCATGAACACCATCTCATCATGTGCATTTGAGTACAATGTCTAACATTTTTTTTAACTTGCACAATATTTAATTTATGAATATCAAGCAGGCTCTGACCAAAATTCTTCAGGATTAATTATATTTTATATATAAAAAATAATCCTGAGGTATTGCTGCACTTTTGTTTCATTTTCGACATAGATATTAAAATCACCAACAATTAAGATTTAATTTGCAGCCACCACTTACTCTGATAATAATACCAAATTCTTGTGGCCTACATACAGTAGCCAGTACATAATTCACAGGGGATTATTATTAACATCTATTTCTCCGGATGATATGAAACACGCAGATCATGTTTATAACAGTAATTTTGAGTTGTGAACTCATGTAAAGGCGGCACGGTGGCGTAGTGGATAACACAGTCGCCTCACAACAAGAAGGTCCCGGGTTCGAATCCCAGGCCGGGATCTATCTGTGCATGATCGGAGTTTGCATGTTCTCCCAGCGCTTGGGTGGGTTTCCTACGGGTGCTCCGGTTTCCTCCCACAGTCCAAAAACATGAAGATGAGGTGGATTGGTGATTGTAAATTGTCCATAGGAGTGAATGTGTGTGTGTGAATGGTTGTTTGTCTATGTGTTGCCCTGGGATGGACTGATGACCTGTCCAGGGTGTACCCCTGCCTCTCAGACTATGTGCGCTGGGATAGGGACCAGCAGACCCCTGTGACCCAGAATTAGGGAATAAGTGGGTAAAGAAGATGAACGAATGAATGAATGAACAAACTCATGTAAAATAACGAAATCATCAGGTTTTAGCCATCTTCAAATGATATATCCGATCTATGCTTCTAACGCAGAAATCTTAGTTCAAGCATTCATGACCTCAAGATACGATTATTGAAATGCTTTGTGCGGTTGTTCTGCACACCTAATACACAATCTAGAACCAGGAAGTATGATTCATATTAGCTCGGTTCTGTAAACGTTGCACTGACTCCCTATTAAATATGGAATAGACTTAATCTCGTTAATGACTTATGCAGTACATTGCCAACCTGATAATACCGAAAATAACAAAAATCAACTTCAGGTAGCGGATCCCTTTCTTATCTAGTGTCCAAACTCTGGAATTATTTACACAGCCCTGTTTGGGAGGCAGACACACCTGGTCTAGATTAAAAACACTAAATATTAGTAAATATTACTAGATCCAACACTAGATATTAAAGATTTGTCTCTTTGACCTGGTCTACACAACACAATTACACATTTTCATTATTGAAATCCGTTAAAGGATTGTTAGGCTGCAATAATCAGGTCAACAGATTAACTTCACCAATATTTGTATATTAGGGGAAAGGGTGGCAGAAAGATAACGACTGGGGTCCGATTCCCAGCACCACTAAGCCAATCCTATGGGTCCCTGAGCGAGGCCCTTAACCCCAAGCTGCTCATTTGCATAGAGATATAAATGTAAATTGCTCATGGATAAGGACGTCTGCTAAATGCTGTAAATATAAGGAAAATGCCATCTACACTAACATGTCTGTTTCTCCTCTGTATCCATCCCCATTGGTGGCTCAGCACTTCATCCGGTAAAGACCACAGGATTTTTCCTTCACTCTGTCACCGATGGAGTTTTTGTTCCTTGCCACCGTCACCTCTGGCTTGCTTAGTTGGGGACTCTTAATTTACAAATATCAAATCAATCAAGTAAATGCCATCATTTAGTGTGTGTTCTCCGTATTCAGTTCTTTGACATGATTCTGTACTACTCTGGGGGTTCCCAACCTGCTTTGGGCATTAGAATAGTTCCAACTTTCCATACTCTGAATACTAGTAGTCTAGATCATAAAGTGCTACAAAGGAGATAAAATAACCAATTGAGATTTTTCTGACTGATGATGTGATTTTAATCTTAATAAATGTGCAACACATTATACAGATTCCTTGTAGTCTATTTCTATCAAACAAAGTTTATAGTCAAAAAATACATTTAAATCTGTTAAACAAAATATAATTCTCTTCTAGTGGAAACCATTTCAGATTA
Organism: Pseudolaguvia tuberculata; assembly: GCA_026260255.1. NCBI lineage: Eukaryota > Metazoa > Chordata > Actinopteri > Siluriformes > Sisoridae > Pseudolaguvia > Pseudolaguvia tuberculata. The sequence goes on along the minus strand of JAOTRA010000008.1, from coordinate 1,840,911 downwards.
AAACAAAAAACAAGCTCTAAAGTAAGTAGTCTAGCTAGATTATCAGTAGTTCAGAACTCATCACTGTAGTGCAAAAACACTTCAAATGTTATAGCGTACATTTTAGCTTCAACTTTATTCAATGTCAAACTGTCGGACTGCAATATGGCGAAGATACAGTGGTGTGAAAAAGTGTTGGCCCCCTTCCTGATTTCCAATCTTTTTGCATGTTTGTCACACTTTAATGTTTC
>JAOTRA010000008.1:1826616-1840581 GCA_026260255.1 Pseudolaguvia tuberculata | reverse complement strand
ATGGACAATTTACAATCACCAATCCACCTAATCTGCATATTTTTGGACTGTGGGAGGAAACCGGAGCACCCGGAGGAGACCCACGCCGCTTGGAACCAATTAAGAAATAATAATTGATGCTGGTGGCATAGTGGTTAGCGTGGTCACCTCACAACAAGAAAGTCCCGGGTTCGATTCCAAGTCCGACGATCCTTGTGTGTGTAGTTTGCATGTTCTCCCTGGGCTTGTGTGGGTTTCCTCCAGGTACTCCGGTTATTTTTAGGTGGATTGATGAGTCACAATTGGCTGTAGGAGTGAATATTAGCGTGTGCAGTTGTTTGTCTCTGTGTGGCTCTTCGATGGACTGGCGACCTGTCCATTCATTCATCTTCAAAGCCCCTATGAGAGAAATCTTCCAGAATTCTATTGTCTAGGCATCAAAGTCAGGCCTCCTTTCTGTGAGGTACCAGTACTGACCCCCAGACCACCATGCTGCCCAGAACAGGATTAAAACATAGAAAAATAAATATTTGTGGAATGTAACACTAAACTAGAGGTTTTTAAAGTTTTACTAAAGGAGGATTTGATATTTTATTGAGGATAAACATTTTGTTAGCTCAGTACAGGTGCCATCGGACTGTTAAGTTACAGCGATTATAAAACAAAAAGAAACGAGGAAGAACTAATTTTTTTTCGTAAAAAGACACGGAGACAACAGTAAGACAAAAGCAGGTTCAGTTCAGCTCAGACAGGATGATGTAAGATACATGGGGTTTTGGTATTAGTCATGAGATACTTTCCAGAAACACAAAGACCACCAGTTGCATTTACATCACTTCTGGAAATGTGATTTTGCTTATTTTTAAACAAATATGATCAATCAAATGGCGGACAAATGATGTTCCTGGAAAGATGAACAAACCAAAACATAACATATGTACAGTATATTTCAACATCTTAGTCCAGATTAAGCTTCACTCTTCCACCTCGAATAACCTCCACCTGTCTGTAAAAATCATAATCCCTCTACACGTGTGTGGATTGGTTCTTTTCAAAAAAGCCTAACCTATTGAACTAACCTAACAAAACTATCTAAAATGCTTAAGACTTGAGTTCTATTAATTTCCTGACCGAATAAAAGTGGTTCAGCATTTAGTTTCATACTTTTTAATAAAAGATTTATCCAGAAAATATCCAATACAGCAAATAAAAGACATTTATTAATATAGCATTAAAAGAACGTTGAGTGTCCTTGTTGGTACAGGACAGTGTTACTCTAAAAAATGTCAGCAACAGCATACAACAGGAAATACCATTATTGAAGTATGCAGCTAAAAACTCCTTCGCATCATCCTGGTGTGTGAATAATCAATTGCATAACACTGTTGAGGCGATGTGAACAAATTCAGCTAACGCTAGAAGCTAAGAAAAGAACATAATGCGCAAAATTTTAAACTGTTGTCTGAAACAGTTCAGAATGTTTCTCTATTGGCATCAAATGTCAAATTCATCACACTTATGTTTAAAGCAATAAAAAAACTCTCCAGGTTAATCTAAAATCAACAGGGATTTGGAAAACACTGAAGAAATTTCAGCGCTCGTTGAAATTTAATTTCTTGGTAGCTGCTAATCTGCTAGAAGTCAGCTCTCCATGCTTTCTTTCTGGTTCCCTTTTCCTGTTTGCGCCTCTGGAGTGGACAGATGCTCCAGTTCGTACCTCCCGTTGTTTTCAGCTGGTCGAACTTGACTGGACGGCTTCTTGTGCTCCAGGATCTGCTGCATCTGGTGTCCAGCATAGTCCGGCTTGGCGGTGAGTGGGCACTGTGGCACCTCGATACCCAAGATGTCTTGCACCATGTAAGGTCTGAGCCATCCCACCAATGGTGTGCTGCCCGGGGTATAGTGAGTCTCACTGTGATAGAACAGGATCCCGTCTACCTGGAGGCATATAAATCATTTAGTAAGCACAGTAATTATACAGCAACAGTTTATTTGATGTATCTGTAATGGAGAGTGTGTTAGAGAAGTGAAGAAAAGAGTGCAGGCAGGGTGGAGAAGAGTGATTTGTGATCAATGAGTTTCTGCAAGAGTGAAAGGGAAAGTTTATAGGACTGTAGTGAAACCTGCAATGTTGTACGGTTTAGAGACAGTGGCGTTGTCAAAAAGACAGGAGGCGGAGCTGAAGATGTTGAGATTTTCATTGGGGGTGACGAGGATGGACAGGATTAAAAATGGGTTTATTAGAGGGACGGCGCATGTAGGATGTGTTGGAGACAAGGTGAGGGTGGCTGAGGTTGAGATGGTTTGGACATGTGCAGAGGAGGGACATGCAGTATATTGATAGAAGAATGCTGAGGATGGAGGTGGCGGGCAGGCAGAAAAGACCAAAGAAGAGGTTTATGGATGTGGTGAGGGAAGACATGCAGGTAGTTGGGGTAAAAGAGGCAGATGTAGAGCACAGGGTAGTGTTGAGACGTGTGATCTGCTGTGGAGACCCCTAATGGGAGCAGCCGAAAGGAGAAGAAAACGAGTGAATATGTAAGGCCAGTGAATATTACATAAGCAACTCGTTCCTTTACAGGTTGAGAAACCAGTTTTATTCGTATGTATAAATGCAACATTCCACAATGCTTACGTTGAAGCTGTAGTCGTGTGCCAGAGCTTTTTGAATGGACTCTGCTGTACAGCTGATGCTGTTCAGGCTCACAAATCGGAACTGCAAACAATTGTGGGAAGATCTTATCAATTTAATAAACCATCTTTGATACTATTAATGCTCTTAATCTTTAGCATTTACTTACAGGGTTTCGCTTGCAAATCTCAGACAGTCCGTCTACCTCCTCGACCTTCGACTGCAGCCAGTAGAACCGGAATTCAGTCTGTAATAAATAATGTGAATACACCAAGTGTTACTTGGTTGCCAGGTATGTGCACTGTCTACAACATTCCACAAATGATTAAATGATAAATGATAGTACACTGCCTGGTCAAAAAAGTCACCACCAACAAAAGTCACACGCTAATATTTAATTGGACCGCCTTTAGCTTTGATTACTCTGTGGCATTGTTTGGATAAGCTTCTGCAATGTCACAAGATTTATTTCCATCTAGTGTTGCAGTTTCATTAAGATCTTGCATTGATGATGGTAAAGTCTGACTGCTGAGCAAAACCTTCTCCAGCACATCCCAAAGATTCTCTACGGGGATCTGTGGTGCCCAGTCCATGTTAGAAAATGATGCTCCCTGAACCAATTTCATAATATGCCCATGCCATGACCTCATTCTTTGAGCACACGCTGTTACTGAACACATACCGTTACCTAGACCTGACCAACTTTTTGTTCAGTAGTTGACTACACTAAAGACTTACTGAACAGTCATAGACTGGATGTCCCCTCCAGCACATCACATCTAAGATATAGTACGTCCTATCCACATCACTGTAAATGCAGTCCAGGATGGTGTAATCTAAAAGTAATAAATAACTAATTAGTACAACAGGTTTACATGGTATGTGTAGAACTGTACTGGCCATGTCATACAAACCTTTTCCCAAGGCTGAGTTGTGTCTGTTTCCTCCTGGTAGCAAAGAAGGGAAACGGTTTACGCAGTAGCCACTTTTAGTGTAGGATGATGTGGAACCCTGTTAAGAAAAATAAAAAAATAAATAAATAAATATATCTATTAAGCAACATTGTCCTATACAAGACTCTTGAGCTGGTGGTGCTGTATGTTCATGTATATGTGGGGTTCCATCTAAAAACTGCCATATAAATAAACAAATGCAAATACTTCTACATGCGCATAATGGACAAAGTATATAAACGTTTTTATTTATGGCTAAATCATTGCTTCAACTAAAGGGTTAATTTGTTACTGGGTGGAAAAAGTATAATTAATGACATTACTACATGGTCAATATTCCATATCCAATAAATGAGCAACTGGAATAGTGGATATGTGGAATATTAATCATGTTACTAGTGTTTTGGCTTTTTTGAAAAGAGAAACAGAAACACAGCCAAAGAAAGACTAAGCCGGAAAAAAGAAATAAACACATATTAAAAGAAGAGAGAAAAGAAACAAAGAATGAAGAAAATAAATATCAGTTTGTGAGTGTAACTGTTCATAATAGAATAATTATTCCCAACCATAGATGCTACGACGAGTGAGCGCTTTCCTACAGGACACACCACCAGTAGCCAATCGGTGCTGAGCTCAGCAGGGACGTCCACTAACCACTCAGACAACATCAGCTGTTGAGAGATTTTAAACACAGGTCTGTATTTATACATGCGGAAATCAGTATGGCACCGAATGCCTGCAAATCCTCTGTGTTATGACCTGGTTGGCGTAATGCCTTGGCAACTTGCGCTGCTCCACTTCCATCCCTTCTTCTTCCGCTTCATCCTGCAGCTGACTTTTTTGTTTCTCCTCCTCTTCCTCACTCTCCGCCCCTGTCCAATCCCCGTCTGCCAAATGGCGGGCATGATTCACATAGTTAAGCCTTTTCCTATTAAAAAAAAGCATACAAGGAAAATACAAATTAATGTCAATAGCAAATCCATCACAAAAACACATTTTCCATCTGAAGATCGTTCTTAGGATCTGTACTGACAGACGAATCAGCTGCTCTGCACATGCATACAGAAAGCTGATCTTCATGCTTTGATCCAACAATTATAGTCGCTATAAACAACCCATCACTCTCTAGGCAATCTAATGTTCTCTGAATAAGGACAACATCAACACTGTCTTAGATCATTACAACTACAATTACATCATTTGGTAGACGCCCATATCCAGAGCGACTTAAAACTTAACTATTGGGAGTTAAGGGCCTTGCTTAGGGCTTGCACAGTGGTGGCTTGGTGGTGCTTGGACCTCCATCAACTTAACCACCAGCATTTCCCTCCATCACGTTAAGGAAAAATTTTTATGCCACTCAGGAGAAAAAACAGCAAATATTATATTATATTCTATAAGTCCTGCTAATAGAAAAACTGTACACAGATGTGTTTTTTATTTATTTATTTATATATATATATATATATACACACACACAGTTATGCACATGCATACAGAAAGCAGTTATATATATACACACACCGTTAATTCTATTAACAGGACTTATCAATGGATGCATTTGGTTTTAAACCAAACCAATCTTAAACCAATCGTTAAGATTCCTTACTGCTTTTGCTCTTGCAGAAATTTCCTCCGTCGCTCATTCTGGTCCAATGCACTGTATTTGCTCTTGTACTGAGCCAGACGAGGATGTGGGGCAGAGATGCTGTTTTCTTCTTGGGATATAGTGAAGCTGCAGGATAGCGTCTCAGCCAGGACATCCATTTCAAACCTAGAAATAAGGCAGCATTAATATTTTCTAGTGGTTGTGAACAAATTTATCCTTTTTTTTTCCTTCCAGAGTTTCACCTATTAATAATTGAAAGTGGATGCTCATGGAGTTTTGTACATACAGACATGCTCGTTCACTACCTTTCAATAATAGGGGTGAAAACTTCTGCTAGTTTTGTATGTGCTGCTGGATGTCAAACTTTATACCATCTTTAAAAATAAATAAATGTGTACAAGAAGGCAACGCGGTGGCATAGTAGATAGCACAGTTGCCTAACAACAAGAAGTTCCAGGGTTCGATTCCAGGCCCGGGGATCTTTCTGTGCGGAATTTGCATGCTCCACCGCGCTTGCGGGGGTTCCTTCTGGGTAATCCGGTTTCCTCCCACAGTACAAAACCATGCAGATTAGGTGGATTGGTGATTGTAAATTGTCCATAGGAGTGAATGAATGAATGAATGTGTCCAAGAAGGTCCCAGGTTCGACTCCTGGGCCGATGATGTTTCTATGTGGAGTTTGCATGTTTGGGTAAGAAGATGGATGAATGAATGAAAACAAATGGGTTATTGTTTGTTAATGAGATTTAGGTTTAGATACAAAACACTGATGGTTACAAGTTTTGCTGAAAGTCGTGGGATTTGAACTCGCAACATTAACAGTAACCATTTCCCCTGAGGCATTTAGAAAATCTACAAGATACCTTTAACCACTTTAAATGCATTTATTAGTGTATGAGAAAAGTACAGATCAATTAATTACACTTCCTACAGCTCCCTCCATATTCCTAGCCATCTTTATAGTGACAGCTAAAACATATGCATAGAAAGCTAACAGACATAGCCGTTAACGCTACCCAAAAACATTTCAAACAACCATGAAGTAAAATAAGAATAAAACCTGTTTTTGCGGGCGTTTAGAGATGATAAAAACGCAGGACCTCTACTAGTTTCTCCAGCCACGTTTATATCTGTATTTATTGTCGGGTTTTAAATAGCACCGTTCGCTGTTACTACGGGCTACACTGAATTATGCAGGAAAGCAAGCCGCCATTTTGGAAATTATGCTACGTCATATAGGGCGCCATCTTTTTTTTGTTGTTGGACGACTAAACCATTCCCGGAATTTCCGTTTAGCTTAATTTGATTACTGAAATAATAGTCATGGAGCAAACAATATTTTAAAAGAAATTTATATATATATAGAGAGAAAGTTATAACACTGCGTTAATAATAATTGTTTTTATATTGTATATTTTTCCCACGTCCCAATCCAACACTTTTATCCACTTGATGGCGACAGAGAGTTAAAATCAATCCCATAATTCTCTTAATAAACTTGGTGCTAAATAGCTTTCCTCGATTCATTGTCGCTGCCTCACGTCATGGAAAGATCGGGATTACATTTTTAGTCAAACGTGAGAAGTTCTGTAACATTACCTCCGTTTTGCTTTGCCGCCTTGGTTTGTTATTGTGCTCGATTGAGTGACGGAATGAGTTCAGAATGCGCTAGGACGCGTTTATCATCATCATCATCATCATCATCATCATCATCATTTCCGCGGTCTTTTCTCCTGGTTTTATTTTCTGGACACTATTTTATATTGTGACAATGTTTTGATATTTTTTCTCTTGTTTTTTTTCCGCCTCTGTTCATCATGATCACACGCCGCTCACGGCAGGACTTTATGACCGCACTCCTCCAGCTAGTAACGCACCGTGTGAGTTAGCCGGCGTTTATAAACACCTTCTGGACCATAACACACAAGTAGGACGTTTGACCTCGAACTTTTTCTGCTTGGAATTAAAGTTGGAACACTTAGAATTGGAAATTGAGTTTTTATGGGCTATTTTTAAATTTCCGGATATAGAAATGTAGAGTTGAGGAAACGGATCGTTGGTTGGTTGGTTGGTTGGTTGGTTGGTTTGTCTCGTTAACTGTTCTCGAACCCATATCCATTGTTAGAATTTGGATCCTGATCATCTCTTCTGGATCCACAGATTGAGGTTAGTTTCTTTTGTTTTGCTTTAGTGGAAGTGGAGCACAGAGATAGGATGAAAGTTTGTAGCTTGTTTTTGCTGACTTAACTCCTAGGAGATGAGTTGAACCTGCAAACACACCAGAAAAAATAAATAGGATTTCCTACATCTTTGTCTTTAGCACTCGGAACCACACCAAAGGTCAAGATGTCACTGAAAGCTGTAGCACTTTACACTTTCCAGAGCGAGAATAAAGAGGAAATCAGCATACAGGAGAACGAGGAGCTGGTTATTTTTGACGAGAACTCAGTCGATGGTTGGTTACAGGGTGAGAATAGCCGTGGGGAGCGGGGTCTGTTCCCTGCCTCATACGTGGAGATCATTCGTCCACGTTCCAACTCGAACCTGACTGACTATTCTCTGAGCCCTGCAGGCTCCCCTTGCAAAGAGCTCTTCTTCAACCCTAGTACCAACACCAATGATTACGATGATGAAGATGACGACTGGGACGACTGGGATGATAACTCGACTGTAGTCGAGGACGAAGATGCCCGTCGGGCTGCGGGTGCCAACGGTCACGCGCAGCAGAGCCTGTATCCCAATCCGAATGTGCAATATCGCTCCAGACCCCATGTAGAGCGTCAGGACAGTATCTCCGGTTCCAGGAAAGGCAGCATGGTGGGGCGCAACCTCAACCGCTTTTCCAGTTTCGTGCGCTCAGGCGTCGAGGCGTTTGTGCTCGGTGACGTGCCCATGATGGCAAAGATAGCCGAGTCGTATGTTATCGAAATGGGCACACGTGGACCTCAATGGAAAGAGAGTCCTCAGCCTTTCATCTGCTCCATCGAAGATCCCACCAAACAGACCAAGTTCAAGGGCATTAAAAGCTACATTTCCTACAGAGTCACCCCCAGCCACACTGCCAGGCCTGTTTATCGGCGCTACAAGCACTTTGACTGGCTCTACAATCGCCTCTTGCACAAATTCACTGTCATTTCTGTACCGCACCTCCCGGAGAAACAAGCCACCGGACGCTTTGAGGAAGACTTTATCGAAAAAAGAAAACGACGGCTCATCCTGTGGATGGATCACATGACTAGTCACCCGGTTCTGTCTCAATATGAGGGTTTTGAACATTTCCTCATGTGTGTCGATGACAAGCAGTGGAAACTAGGTAAGCGTCGCGCTGAAAAGGACGAGCTAGTCGGTGCTCACTTTATGCTCACTCTCCACATTCCTAAAGAGCATCAGGACCTGCAAGACGTTGAGGAGCGCATCGATACCTTCAAGGCCTTTGCCAAAAAAATGGATGACAGCGTCATGCAGCTGACCCATGTGGCATCGGAGCTTGTCCGCAAGCATCTCGGTGGCTTTCGGAAGGAATTTCAGCGACTGGGGAACTCGTTCCAGTCCATCAGCCAGGCGTTCATGCTGGACCCTCCTTACAGCTGCGATGCCCTGAATAATGCCATCTCCCACACTGGACGGACATACGAGAACATCGGTGAGATGTTTGCAGAGCAGCCCAAATATGACCTGTTCCACATGCTGGATAAACTTTCGCTGTACCAGGGCTTGTTGTCCAACTTTCCGGATATCATTCATTTACAAAAAGGTAACGTGATGCTTATTTGTTATGGTTTTATTTCTTTATTCTTGATTAAATCAAGAGAAATGGTTTGAATGTTTGGTTAAGCACCCATTTTAAAATGTTCTGGAACAGGAAGTCTGACCTTTCTTTGTAGTAGAGAGTATGAAGACAGATAAGGAACTCTTTCAGATATAGGAGCAGCTTTGAATTCATCTACATATAAAAAGTCAGTCAATTGCAGAGTATTTGGAGCTTATCTGTCCATCATACCTTACTGCTGTCCCCCATCCAAGATACTGTAATAATAAAAAAAAGCCACAGCATTTGCCACATTTTCGGCAAGTTAGTGCTTGCACAGCTAACATTTAACAAGCAGCAGACCTGTACTTTCTACAGAACGACATGATACGGTCTAAAGGAATGCCGGTGAGATTCCCAGATGTTTTCCATCAATTTTTTTTCTATAATTTTGTTGTACTGATTTTAACATTCTTAAAGACAAACACACAATCTAAATACTGAACTCTGATATCTTCTTCATCTGCACCTTCACTTTGGTATTTAGGCGTATGTGGTGTACAGGATAACGCTTTGCCCCACAATCGCATATACTCCCAGAATCGCCTAATTATTCTCAGGAGCCTAATAAAAGATTTTTACTCTACAAAGACCGGAAGTGTAATCGCAGCTTTTCCAACTGGGAGAAATCGACATTATATGGAGTCTCATGCTGTAGTAACACGTAGCAGCGACTCTCACTGATGTCCTTAATATCTTGGATAAAGTGGTTTTTATTACCGGTCTATTCTACAGACTAGTTCTGGTCATGGTGGACTACTGGAATTGCTGAGCAGAACCCTGAGGGTGCGGTACAGGTCACATATGGGACTGATTTTTTTTAATGGTAGGGAAAGAATGAAGAGTGACGTAGAAGAAACAAAACAGAAACCTCTACAATGCAGTTTAAATCACATGATTAATTTTGCGTCATCGCATCCAGGTTCAACTGCATTTCTTTCTGCATGGTTATTTATGACTGGCTGGTTTCCATGCGGTTGCTTAGACACCGGTCTTGGTTGAACCTATGCAGCTAGAGTTGTAAGCGGCTCAGAAATACACCTGCTGGTGTTTAGTTTCTGTCCAAGGCTTTATGATGTCTGATCCCCGCTGCAGTGCAGGAGTTAGGAAACCTGAGTCTCTGTTAAACTCTCATGAAGACCCTGTGACAATGCGTTGAGCGAACAATGCCAGCTAATTAGTGCAGCAAGTAACGTAAATGAGCAAGATTTTCCAATGTAAAATGATCATTTTATTTAAGGTCGGTGAGGTGGCGTAGTGGTTAGCATGGTCACCTCACAACGAAGAAGGTCCCGGGTTTGATTCCTGGATAAGAGGTCTTTCGTTTTGGAGTATGCATATTCTCCCCTGCGCTTGCGTGAGTTTCTTCCAGGTACTCCAGCTTCCTCTCGCAGTCCAAAAACATGTACATTAGGTTGATTGGTGAGTCTAAATTTTTTATAGGTGTGTGTGTGGTTGGTTGGTTGGTTGGTTGTCTGTGTGAACCTGAGATGGACTGGCAACCTGTCCAGGGTGTACGCCTGCCTCTCACCCTATGGGCTGGGATTGACTCCAGCAGACACATGGGAGCCCAATTTAGGGATTGATTGATTGAATGAATAATTTTATATGACAGTATATGAAATGCAATATGTACAATTTGTGCAGCGTATATATAAGTACCAGATTATATAAAGATTTAATCCTAATTTATATATTTTTTTGCCATTTTTTTATTTTGACAATTATTTACATTTTCAACTATTTTGTTGCCAGATTACACAGTGTATAGAAATGAAAAATGATTTCTCACACACATGCCTATTGTAATATGTTTACTGCTTTAAAACAGTAACGTATGGTCAACGTTTCATGTAAAATATCCAACACACAGAGTTTGCAAGTTCTCCTCACGCCTGTGTGGGTTTTCTCCGGGTACTCCAGTTTTCTCCCACAGTCCAAAAAACATACAGATTAGGTTGATTGGTGATTGTAAAGTGTCCATAGGAGTGAAGGTTTGTGTGTAAATGGATGTTTGTCTATGTGTGGCCCTGAGATGGACTGGTGAACCCATCCAAGGTGTACCCCTACCTCTTGCTCTTGTGTGCTGGGATGGGCACCAGCAGACCTCCGGGAACCCGAATTAAGGAATAAGCGGGTAAGATGAATGAATAAGGTGCTGTACTTTTTGCAGTTTTTTGGTGCAGGCCACAAATCGCATTTTAAAGACGATGAAAGAAGCAGTGCATCGTTGCAACTGTTTCTTTATTTGCATAAACTTTTTTTTCACAAAAAAATGTTTTTGTTGTCGTGAGGTTTTTTTTTTTTCAATATCATGCTTTTCCCCCCACCGATTTCACTGGAGTTGCAAAGAGGAGAGCGAGCCGGAATCAAACCCAGGTTGTCCGTAAACGCAACATCATTATCTATGTTCCTGCACTTTAATAAACAACAAAAAAAAGGATAAATAAACGGATTGGAAACCTGGCCTCTGGTCTGGAAAATGATACAGCGTCCATGGTGCAATGCCGTTGAGGTCATTTACAAGTTGTGATGATGTCATTTTCCGTCTCTGGGTGTTTGTTTTGCTCAAAGTCTGTATTTTGTCGGATCATTTGTGAAGCTCCTAATAAATTAAATAAAAATAAAGGGTTTAGCAACAAGCTAGTCACTAGCTACTACAAAAAATGGTTTCTCAAATGTTTTTCTCAAGCCTTTCCAAGTAATATATGTGCAGATGAACTGCTATAGATCGAACACTGCTTTAAGTTCCTTTAGACTAAAGTAAGAAAAGCGGATCTTCTTAACCAAACCATTTTGATCTGAGGTCTCATTGTAAACAGGTAGGATACTGTCAAGGACTGAATTGTCTATATTGGCTCTACAGGGTATGCAAGAAATTAATTAATAATTTTATTTATTTATTTTTTCTTCGGCTGCTCCTGTTAGGGATCGCCACAGCGGATCACCCCCGCACATTTGACTTGGCACAGTTTTACACTGGATGCCCTTCCTAACGCCACCCTCCTATTAATCCGGGCTTGGGACCGGCACTAAGGACGCACTGGCTTGTGCAACCCTACTGGCTGGGATTTTATGGGCAATTTAGACTCACCAATCCGCCTAATATACATATTTTTGGACAGTGGGAAGAAACCCAAGAGTACCTGGGGATACCTGAGGAAGTTTAAACTAACTCCAATGTACTTGTATGTGATTTCAGATATAGGTCAGTAAGATTTTGGTGGTTGCTAACACAAGTTGTCTCCTTTGCTGCCAAGCCCCGAATTCTTGTGTGTGTGTGTGTGTGTGTGCTGTGTTTGTGAACACTTGGCTTGGCAAACATTTTCTGCCTTCAACACCTCGAAACATCCTAATAAATCAATGTGTACAGAAGTTTCTTATCATTCAAGCTGCTGAAAATGCAAGTGAGTGTAAAGTGATCTTCTCCCTGTTATTAACATTAATTAGCGCCCAGAGTGTAGTTTAGTTCTGGGGCCAGAGTTCTTCATACATGGGTGAGAACCAAAGGTGGGATCAGAGTTAAGAAATCCTTTCATATTTTATTCAGTGATCTTCACTGTTTAATTAGATATAGATTAATTAATTCATTCATTCATTCGTCTTCTCACCAACTTATTCCCTAGTTCAAGGGTTGCTTATCCCAGCATACAAAGGGTGAAAGGCAGGGGTACACTCTGGTCAGGTCGCCGCTCCATCGCAGGGCACATATAAACAAACAACCACTCACACACACACACACACACACTACTATTTAGAATCACCTGTCAACCTAATGTACACATTTTTGGACTGTGGGAGGAAACCGGACTACCCAGAGAAAATGCACACAGGCCCAGGAATCAAACTTGAGACCTTCTTACTGTGAGGTGACCATACTCACCACTACGCCACTGTGCCACCCCTAGATTTATATAGATTATATAGAATTTCCCTGCAGAATCGTACCTGATATTTACAGATAAGACGAGTATGTATGTATTACTGTCTTCTGTTTCGCACGTAATGGTCTCAACACTCACGAGCGTCTCGATTTATTTCAATAAAAATTGTTAGTCTTGTGAACGGCACTAGAGAATAGTATTTTCGTTGTCTCTGGAGTTCCAGTGAAGCTCCATTTAGCCTACTGTAGTCTGCACACCATCATCTCCCTCCTGCTTCTATGTCTTCAGTGTGCTAATATGATACACACTGGTTTTCCAGCAACAAGGAAGGAAGCTCTGGCTTTGATGTGGACCAGACACACACATGCACTCTGCTGGATTTCTAAGGGCTTCTTGCAGGAAAGAGAAAGGTTCTGTACCAAGGGACAGTTAGACACTAACTCACTTTCCATCTGTGAGAAGCTCTGCTGGGACAAAAAACGAGACAGGACAAAAGTGAGACACAATCAGTGTGTGTGTGTGTGTGTGTACCTACTTCCACAGCATGCCTTACTTCCTGCTCCCGCTTTGGAGACAAGATTTGAGGTCTCTTTCATTTTACCTAAAAGAAAGAAAGATAAAGTTCCTTCATTTGACTTGTTTCCTCACTTTACCCAAATGAACTTTATTCAAATCTAGTTTCAGTATTCTGACTCTTGCCAGATCAGCATCTCTTCTGTCCAGAAGCTAAACAAACAGCTCGTCACATAGCTCGGTTGGTGTTGCCCGAGAGATCGTGGACTTTGTCTCGTTCTTTCCAAACTCTTGGTCTGCATGTGGGTGTTTGCTCACAGATAAATCTGTAAGAAGGATTTGCCTGTTTCTTTCCAGCGCGCACCAAAGAGCCCGACATTCCTCACGATGTTTCCTCTACAGCAGGTCTGTTAGACGCATTAACCAACTGAGCGGAGTTCATCCGAGCACTGCGCACAGCTGCCCTGATGAGATTCTGTGCATGTCTATTGATTTATTAGAAATATAGAAAGAATCTATCTATCTATCTATCTATCTATCTATCTATCTATCTATCTATCTATCTATCTATCTATCTATCTATCTAT
>JAOTRA010000008.1:1792854-1806676 GCA_026260255.1 Pseudolaguvia tuberculata | reverse complement strand
ACTCACACTTACACATACACATATACATTAATTTCTGTTCAACCCAAATGAGGATGGGTTCCCTGTTGAGTCTGGTTTCTTCCTAATTTTACTCTAGTGAGTGTTTCCTTGCCACTGTCGCCTCGGCTTGCTCATCAGGAACAAACTCATCATTCATCTGTTTATAATTCATTCTGTAAAGCTGCTTTCAGGCAATAACTGTTGTAAAAAGCACTATACAGATAAAATTGAATTGAATTCTAAATTGCCTATAGAATGTGTGTGTGAATGGTTGTTTGTCTATATGTTGCCCTGCGATGGACTGGCAACCTGTCTAGGGTGTACCCCCGCCTCTCGCCCTATATCCATTGGAATAGGCACTAGCAGACCCATGTAACCCAGAATTAGGGAACATGAAGATGAAGATGAATGATAAATGAATAAAATGTTCTATCCTTATTTCCTATAAAAACCTTTGAAGGAAAAAAACAGTGAAGCTGCATCACAGCACCCCCTTGTGGAATATTTACCTAAAGCGGAACGTATCAGATTTTTTTATTCTTTAGAATCCACTGATTACAATCAGTGATATATTATAGTATAACAATTCCGGACTCCAGAGAACTGGATGTCTTTATATTATGCTCCAATAACTAGTGGGAATTAGAGCAGAAAGGAAATAATTTGGAATGGGATGTACAGGTGTGATGGTCAGGTTACGGAATAACAGCTAAAACATTCTATCTGGCATCAGCTTTAATTGATTGTTCTCTCAGTTAATAAAATAAAAAACACAGACTGTGGCTTACCAAAACTCAAATGAAATACTCCATCCATAAGTGTATTAAATATGTTATTTCAGTAATAATGTATTGGAACAAACACATGAATATAAATCAGTCCTTTGCCTTACAGGCCTGCACTACTAAAATGAATCAGGACTACCGACAGAATTCTGTTGATACAGTATGGAAGGGGGAGCTTAGTGATTCATGTATTGGACTGATTCCAGAAAGCGATTCCCAGCTCTACCAAGCAAGCACTGTGGGCCCTTGAGCAAGGCCCTTAACCCTTAGTTGTACAAAAGAGATGAAATGTAAGTCGCTTTGAATAATAGTTTCTGCCAGTTTCTGCTGTAAATGTAATGAATATGATTTTGTAGCTAATGTGAACCAAAGGCATGGGATTCTGATCACAGATTGGTTGCTTTGGTTTTATAGCAAATCTCCATAAATAGCTCGTTGGCCAAAAATTACGAGTAACATATTTACAGTTATATACATAGATAACTTATAGTTAAAATAAATATATTCCATTATATTACAACATTTTTGTATCTGAAAACACAATATGTGATTCATTCGTCTTTTAACCACTTATTCCCTAATTTGGGCTAACAGGGGTCTGCTGGAGCCTATCCAAGCACACATAGGGCAAAAGGGTACACCCAGGAGAGGTCACCAGTCCAACTGGTGGGCAATTTCAAATGACTTATTCAACCTAATGTACATGTTTTTGGACTGTGGGAGGAAACCGAAGTACCTGGAGTAAACCCACACAGGCGGGGGAGAAGATGCAACATGCCCCAATATGTAATCACTAATAAAAAAATGACATTTGAAATAGATTATTTTACATTATAATATTACGCAAATAATATTGTAGTGTTTTTGTTTTTAAGTCTTTAATTTAATTTAGAACATATATTAAAGTTATCAAATATCCATCATCTTATTTTATATCACATTTAAAATTTTTTGAAATTGAATTCTATTCATTCATTCATTCATTCATTCATTCATTCATTCCCTAATACAGGGGTCTGCTTGAGCATATCTCAGCTCACATAGGACGGGTGGCAGGGGTCGACCCTTGATGGGTCACCATTCCATTGCACTCACACACATTCATTCCTAGGGGCAATTTAGAATCACCAATCAACGTAATGTGCATGTTTTTGGACTGTGCAAGTGCAGGGAGAACTTAACTATTTTATATTATTTATGCTATTTTGTCACATTTTAATATTTATAATTTTGTATTATTAATGTATATATTATGTTATATTTTATTTTATTTTACCATAGGTTTCCTCACACTTTATCTTTGACTAAATATGTCTTGTCATCTTATAATTTCTTATTGTCATATTTTCTAAACACTATTTATCTTTAATTGACTTTGTTCTTGCTATAACACCTATTCTTCTCATGCATCTTTGTCCTAGCACAAGTACAAGAACATTATGTCTACCTTTATGGATGAAAATGACCTCGTTATTGTTTATCTGAGCTTGGGTGATTCTTTCAACGCTGTAATTAGGCGAATCCTTTAGAGCCACAATTCCATTCTTGATTGTCTCAATATTGTATATCAGTTTGTATGGAGGGGTATCCATATCCTCAGTGTTCAGTGCTTTGCTTGTAATTTCTGTTTCTTCACCAACAAGAAGCTACACAGTAAGGGAATAGAAAGAACACAAACATAATTAGAAAAAATACACACAAAACAAATTAACTCTGAATTGCGTGAATATGGACGTCAGTGTTTGTTGTGGAACATAACATGTTATCTGAAGATAAAGTGTGCTGCTGAAACGGTTAGGTCTCTCAGGCCTCGATGAGCTCTAATGGACCTGTAATGGCTGGAGAACTGAACGCAACATTAATTGAAAGAGCCTGAGCAAAGAGCAGAGATACTGAAAGACATTCTTAAATAGCAGGAATCAGCAGGGAGATCAAAGAGGCATGTGGTGAAAGGCTCGCATCGATTTATTCAGCCTTTTCCATTTCTGCTGTATTCATCTAACGCTTTTCAGAGACAAACCAGAGAAAGTGAAAAGGACAAAAAGTGACTTGCATGATTCATGAAGCAGTGACCTATACAAGCAAAAGCTACTATTCTATTAGTTTTATTGGGGTGATTTCAATAGAACACATGTCTACCATTACTGTACCTTTTTACATGTTGTCACCTAAATTCTTATCAGACTACCCTAGCATAGCCTGGGTCAGTAGAATTGGTGAGGCATAGATATTTGGGAAATGCCCAAATTCTATACAGATCAGGTCCACTATGGATCCACGCATCCTAAGTCTGTTGCTTTATAAAAATGTAATTTATTTTTCAGAGCGGCGTGGTGGCATAGTGGATAGCACGGTCGCCTCACAACAAAAAGGTCCCGGGTTCGATTCCCGGGCCGGGGATCTTTCAGTTTGCACCGTCCAAAAACATGCAGATTAGGTTAATTGGTGATTGTAAATTGTCTATAGGAGTGAATGTCTGTGTGAGTGGTTGTTTTTTTATGTGTGGTCCTGAGATAGACTGGCAACCTATCGAGGGTGTAACCCTGCCTCTCGCCCTATGTGAACTAGAATAGGCTTCAGCAGACCCCTGTGACCCCGAATTAGGGAATAGGTGGGTAAGATGATGAATGAATGAATGAACTACCCTAGCTTAGTCTGGTGAGGCACAGATGTTTTGAAAATGCCCAAATTACATACAGATCAGGGCCACTATGGATCCATGCGTCCTAAGTCTATTAGAAAAAAAATACTGTACATGACAATGTTTACAAATTTGGGTCAGTTTATCTAAGTTGGAAGAACACTGGAGAACCCTGAAGAAGGCCGCAAATGCATGAAAAGAATATGAACTGTCAGATGGTTTATAAAAATGAATTTAGTTTTCTAAGGGTAAGAATTGTTTAATAATCTGCAGGTATTATCCTCTACAGGTATTAAGTCCTCATCCGTCCATCCATCCCTCCATTTACTATAGTCCTACTTTATTTATGGTACAAGTTGAGAGAACACCCTTGAAGTTTTAGCTGAATTTTAGTGAAGGTTTATTGTCATTCAGTTCACAGTGAAATGAAACATTTCTTCAGAAGAGCATGGTGCTACACAAAACTGATATATACAGGTTATTGATCTGTGAACAGAATATAAAGGATGATCATGTTGATAAATAGATGTGTAAGTAAACAGCAAGATTAATTATGCAAACAGTATTCAAAGTGTCATTGTATTTTCTTGTCTGTTTTATATGATGATGTGATTTCTAGGGTGTGTATGTGTTTGTGTTGACGTAGATTAGTTCAGAGTATTGAGAAGCCTGAAGGTATCTTGAAAGGATGCCAACCTTTCTCAAACACATTCCCCTACTCTTTTCTCTTTTATATTACGTTCTATTCTTAAAGCAAGATTTTAGCTCCATCCATTAGCATTTTCAGTGAATGATGCTGGATATCATTAAGACCAAATGTAGATAGTCATTTTAAATAGAACTGTAGAGATAATTTGAAAGTTATTTGATTTATATCTTGCATTGATGTATTGAAAACCCAAATTATGGATAAAAATACTGAGCCACCAAATCAATCACACACATCTTATCCACATCGAACTCACATTCTACCACATATACTGTGAACCTCACCCTTGTCCTGCTACAAGTACATCTCATTTACCACTTGGTGGCAGTATTACTATAGGTACACATTTGCACCTGGAAATTTGTATTCCTACACAATGTATAATGGCTATATTGATCAGAAGCTGTGCGCCGAATTAAATTTAAGCTCACAGTGTGATAAGGTCTGTGCTTGAAAGAGACTCAACAAGGCATCATTAGAGCAATTAGTAATCAGTGTCTGATTGAACTACTGGGTCTCTTAGATTTTAGATAATGCAAAGACTCCACAGGCTGCTGGAATGAGAACAAGCAATGTGTGTGTTTGAGTGAGTGTGTGTGTGTGTGTGTGTGTGTGTGTGTGTGTGTGTGTGTGTGTGATAGAGAGAGTTGTTCTATTGTATTTGTTCATATTAAATATACAAGATGGGAGTGTGATTGAGGCTTTGCATTGAATAAGCGCACAACACAGTCTGAGATATTGCTGTGTAGGTGTTTGGGGGAAATGCTCCCTAATGAAAACCAGTTGGAGTCTGTCCTCACTATGTTATTCATCATGTCTGATCAGCCGCTGTAGGACAGACAACAGTGCACTTTCCTGCTTTAAATCAATGCAACAAGAGCAAACACGTGTGAGTAGAAGAGGAAAGCAAAAAGAGCATTCATGGAAAAAGACATATCGTTATTTCACATTCTGTGAGAAAATAATGGATAATTGGATAACTTGATCTGTCTCCCAAAATCCAAACTCTTGCCACAGACTTTCAAAAATATAAACTACCAAACTGATGTGAGACCACATACAACGTCAACATTTCCCATTGGTATTTTTCGTCTATGTATCTGTTCCAGGGCCTTTGAGGTTTTAGTCACCCTTTAATTGTAGAAGGGCTTGCAAGCTACAATAAGAGGAGCTCAGATATTTTATACTGTACCTCCAGGCCTGTGTTGTGCTTCAGCTGCGGCGCTTCGTCGTTGACAGGGATCACCGTGATGCTGATTGTGATAGGAAGACTACGGCGCATTAATTCAAAAGCACTGGCTGAGAAAGTAAAACTGTCTTCTGTGGACTCGCTGCTGTCATGAAGGTAGTTGACTGTTCCCAGCTGCACCTGAACACCATTAGGAAAATACAGCAGTAAAATATAAACCTACATCATGCAGAGAAATACTTAAAAATAATAATATTAATAATAAAAACAAATAAATAAATAAATAAATAATTATGAGGGGCAGTGGTGGCTCAATGGTTAAGGTGCTGAGTTGTTGATCGGAAGACCAGGAAGACCTGGTTCCAAGCCCCACCACTGCCAAGGAAGAAATGGGCTCAAGTCCGCAACTGATGGGTCCTTGAGCAAGATCCTTAACCCTTCCTGCTCCAGGGGTGCTATACAATATCTGACCCTGCTCTAACCCCCAATGTACTAAGAAGGGATATGCAAAAATCAAGAATTTTTCCTCATGGGGAGTAAATAAAAAGAAATAAATAAATAGGATAATTAAAAAAATAAACATTTCCTTATGGGGATTATATAAATAAATAAATAAATAAATAGGATAAGTCCAGACTATTTGAATGCCGCAGCTCAATACACCAACAGTGGTTGCCTAGTGATTAAGGTGTTGGACTAATTCCAGAACCACCATGGGCCCTTGAGCAAGGCCCTTAACCCACAATTGCTCTGGATAAGAACTTCTACCAAACTGTAACTGTGATGCCAAACTTGTAACCTGTATAAATAATACTTAACAGTCACATGCGACACCTTTAACAATATATTAAAATAGCAATAAACTGGTATGAATAGCTTGTTACTACACTATACCTCTCGTAATTTTATTATTGGAACAGTATATAATCATATCAGACTCCTTTACATAAAATCTCACATACACATTTATTGTAAGTATTTTAATACTTATGTGTTGGTGTTGTTTACAATGACGTGATAGCGGTTCGAAATAGCAGATTGAGCACAGTGCTGTGATTTTAAATAGCCTCCAGATAATTGCCTTCTCACAAAAAAAAAAACCAGCTTAATATTTTCTCTGATTGTGAGTGTTTATCTGGCATCCTATTTTTTCAGGAAAAAAGGACTATTTATTTTGACACTTTCAATTTGAGCTGTTTTGCGCTCTTGAATTTCAAGTCTCAGTGGCTGTTAAGTTTTATGCCAGGCCTAAGAGTAGGAGTCTGTTGAACAACAAACAAACTGTTGCAATTGCCTTGGCTTGCTATTTCCCTGAGCCACGTACTCAGCACAGTAGCATGAAAAGAGCCACTGGTCCCACATGAGTAAATGGAGAAATTCTTACTGAAGCCTGATAATGAGAATAATGCAGGCTTCTTTCGTTTTAGAAATCATTATTCTCAGGTTTCAGTTGTTTTCCCCCCTCTCAATATGGAACTCATTTAGAGTGATGCTGAATTCTATGGCTCCTAGTATTATGTGTTAGGGTTAAGACAGAAGACTGAAGATTTCAAAAATGAAAGTTTGACTTTATCATTAACTATAACTAAATCGTTGCATCCCCCCCCCCCCCCCCATCATTTATAGTGTTTAAAAAAACAACACACTTACAAAAACAGATGAGATAGAATTTCTGCCATGGTAACCTTCTGATAATTAAAATATAAAATATATATCTAAAACATCACTTTTGATTACAATGTCTTTGTTCTGGTCTATTTATTTTAAAGTTTAATTTTCTGATCACATTCAGTCCTCACAGAAGAGTCATTGACAGGCTGGCATTGCACAGTCAGAGCTGTGTGTAGATGCTTTATTATAGGATTATATGGACCAGTTTATTTTGGCTTGGAGTAACAGGACATCTTAGTCAGAGTTTCCACTGGTTCTTAAACATAGAAGGAGCTGAGGCAGAGCCCTAAACTTTACCGTTAGGAACAACGTCTATAACCACCTCCCTGAGCTTTTCCATCAGAGACTAGTCATTTTACTCTCACTCTTTCCACTAGCAGACCTTTGGGCCACTGTGGTAAGCATCCCATAGTTCAGCAAAACCTATTCTGAGAGGATTCAAAGAGGCGTTGGATCACTGTGAACTCAGGGATGCAGCAAATAGAAAGGAAATAAGAAAGGAAACATGAAGACATTGATTCCTTTTGTAGCTAGAACACAAAGAACACCAATTCCCTGCACTACAAACAAGTAGCATGATCAAAGTCTGGCTCTATGACTATCACACAAGTATAGGGTTTATAACTAGATATTAAAAAAATGTATTTTAGTTCATGCCTGAATTAATTTGTTTTTTAGTTTTCAGTTGATTATATTTAAATTTTTCATTTTCCCTTCCAGTAATATAAACATTTCCTAAGCCTTCCCTGGCCTTCATTCATTCATTCATTCATTCATTCATTCATTCATTCATTCATTCATTCATTCATCTTCTTACCCGCTTATTTCCTAATTCAGGATAACGGGGGTCTGCTGGCACCTATCCCAGCTCACATAGGGTGAGAGGCAGGGGTACACCCTGGACGGGTCACCAGTCCATCTCAGGGCAACACATAGACAAACAACCATTCACACACATTCACTCCTACGGACAATTTACAATCACCAATCCACCTAATTGCTAATTGCACAAGCGCGGGGAGAACATGCAAACTCTGCACGGAAACATTTCCGGCCCAGAAATCAAACCCGGAACCTTCTTGTTGAGAGGCGACCGTGCTATCCACTACGCCATCGTGTCGCCCACCTTATTTTATTTGATTCATAAAAATATATAAAAGCTTATTGTGCAAACAGAATAGTGAAATGCACAAACTGTGGCACATTTAGAGGAAAAGACCTGTACTCACATCATCCCAGGTAAAAGACACAAGCCCGTCATCATCCCTGTCCAGATATCTGATTTCTCCATGTCGGGGTGCTTCCTCCATTAGGAATTCAATATGGGCAGAGCGGTAAAAAGGATGTGTGATGTTAAGAATATCTTCGGAAAGATTCACTGCATCTCCTTCCCTCACTGTGAAGTTGGCCACTTGAACAGGTACGAACCGGGGCATGATGTCTATCTGCACCAGGAGGTTCTCGATTGTAGTAAAACCATTACTGACGTCGAGAGTAAACATGTCTTGACCCTGTAGTGAGGCTGAAACATACAAGACTGTGCCCATATTGATGTCTTCTTGTGTGAAAGTCTGGATGTAGTCCAACACAGGCGACACTGTGCTCTCAGTATCATTCGTCAGTTTGACCACATGACCCATAAGTGGAGGTTCTTTAATGCTAAACACTATCTCAGTAGGTGAGATATCAGCCTGCTCCACCTAAAATGAGGTAAAATAACATGCATATTAAATTCCTACTAGATGTGGTGTGTTCTTAGCTTTGGATTTATTTGTATTATTTCGGAATGACTCATAGTTTAAAATGACAGATTTTAGAAAAAGATGAGTGAGAAATTGGACCTAAAATCCATTTCATTACCTCTATTATGCATGTCAAGAACCGGAATAATATCAAGAACAAGATAATGTGATTCAAAGAGAAAGTTCCTTCTGTTATTAAGATAATTATTAGGCTTAAAATCACATTTTTAACATTTGTCAAGTATTTGACCTCATTTAAAGGAATTGGATTTCACAAATAGGGAAGACTAAGGTTTTCTTCCAGCACTTGATTAACAATCATTTTTAAACTCATTAGAATAAAATCTTGTACTCGCTTTGATGTGTGTGTTAAGAAAAAAATACTAATGAATGTGTAACAATTCAATGAGGACAAGTATGAAAGATATTTTAACTTTACTTTTTAACATTCATTCATTCATTCATTCATTCATTCATTCATTCATTCATTCATTCATTTGTTCAATCATACATTCAATTGGGGTCACAGTGTCTGCTGTAGCCTGTCCCAGGGCACATAAAGGCAGGGGTACATGTTGCCAGTCAATCACAGAGCCATACATAGATAAACAGCCACACTCACTCTTACTCCTGTTAACTGTGGGAGGAAACCAGAGTACCTGGCAAAACCCATGTAAGCGCAAACTCTGCACATACTCCACCGAGCCACCCACAGAACTTTGTGTTACACAATTTACTGTATGTAATAAGACTTAAAGCTTCAATTAAACTGAATCTTTTGATTTTGTAATCTTAAGTGATATGAACAAGCATATTTGCAATGAATTGGGGGAATATTATAAAATGTCATTATGGTGAACTTAAATACGTCCTTACCTTGAGATGATCCTGATCAATAACAGAATGTTCACCCTCATATGCAATGATCACTTTACTGGAGGTAACTTGTGGCTCAGATAAGTATCCTTGCTTGAAGATCTTGATTCTGAACATGCCTTTCTCAGACATGTCTTTTACACTTACAGTGAAGGTGAAGGAGTCTGTGGACCGGAGTCTTTGATCACTGTGCTCATAGGACACCACACCTTTCTTGAGGTCCTCCTGAGTAAAACGGTTAGCTTCAATCCCACTTACTATAATCCTTCCATCACTAGGAGGAGTGTTTATTTCATATACTATTTCTAAAAGACTCCTGATGTCCAAGTTTGTTTCTGCACCCAGAAGACTGGTGTCTAGAGTTTTGGTACTGCCATAGTCCATGACAACCATGGTGTTATTGACTATACGCAGGTATGGTTCACCTGCCTGCACTTCAAGAAGTGCTGTGGTCTTGTGCAGTCCATCAGACACTTGAAGCTGAAACAGATCCCGGTCAGCACCGTGATGGACAAACAGAACATTCCCATCTCTTAGGTCTGCCTGTGTGAAACGGTAAAGGGTTTGTAAAGTGTCTGCAGATGACACAATGCTACCTGAGAGAATTCCCACTCGGACATAAACCAGTTGGGTGTCATTAAAGCCGGAGTCATCATCCTTAAATAGTATGTCATCCGTGGTCAGTAAACGCTGGCCATTTCTTACCACATGGAAGGGTTTATTAATGACCCTCTGAGGTACATAATCATTTCTTGATTGAATTGCAATGTTAAATGTTCCTTTGAGCACCTCTTGTCCTTCAGTCTGTATATTAGTGCTAGCTGTATTTACTTTAAAGGCAAGAAAGCTGAATTGGTCATGGCTGACCTCTGAGCCATCATGTTTATAGATGAGCCTGTTTAAAAGTATATCCTCATTACTAAAGACTCGAACTGCACCCTCAAACCTTGGCACACCGGGTGGTGAGTCCCTAATTAGATGCCCGTGCATAGGGTCTTCTACGATCTTGTACACAAAGTCTGTGGACTGGAGAGTCTCCATCCAGAGGTGTTCTTTACTAATGATACTTTCATTACCTTCTAGAACAATCAGTCTTTCATTGGTTAATACAGGGACAGTGGAGATCGCTTTGAAACTAATTGGGTAAGTGTATAATGGAGAGTATTGATCTTCTGCCAAAACCTTGAACTGAAAATTATCCTCAGCACCAAAAGCATCGTTGATCATGGGTTTGTAAGTTATATGTCCAGCTTCTATATCATGTTGGGTGAAA
Organism: Pseudolaguvia tuberculata; assembly: GCA_026260255.1. NCBI lineage: Eukaryota > Metazoa > Chordata > Actinopteri > Siluriformes > Sisoridae > Pseudolaguvia > Pseudolaguvia tuberculata. The sequence goes on along the minus strand of JAOTRA010000008.1, from coordinate 1,795,790 downwards.
CTGTCTTTCTCAGACAGATCTCTGTCATGTAACATCAAGGAACCCAGTGTTGGACGCTTACAAATGATGTATTTAATCAAAGATGAGTCAACAGTCGTCTCCTTTACCAAAGCTTTTAACTCGGCTGATGTGATAACTATTGGTTCCTTTGACACAATTTCAAGAGGGACAATATTTTCCATTACTACCTGAGCAGGCAGGATCCTAATAATGAATGTATTGTCTGGAAGAGTAAATTGTCCCTGCTGCACGTTAAAATGAATATACTCAGTTATAATGTCCTTCAAATCAGCTGATATTGTAGTAGTGTACGTAAGTCTGTTTTGCTCTATATCAGACTGAGAAAATTGTGACACCCTCTTTGGCACCCCATCATCTCCAAGAATTTGCAGTTCTCCGAATTTTAAATCTTGTGTAACACTGAATAAGATGTCTCCATTTTGGGGAGAGGCAGACACAGCCAGGTTTTGTGTTTCTATGGTAGAGTTTTCACCCTGAACGAGGAGTAGACCGATATTTGTCAACAGGCTCATCTGTGGCTGAGTTACAACTAGTCTAAATGTGGCTGATTGGCTGTTCTGATTGCTGTCCGAAATTTCTAAAGTGAGCGAATCCACTGAGCCTCCTTTGTGGACATAGTAAATAAGTCCATCCTTAAGCTGTCTGCAGGTAAATTCTCTCAGGTTCGTACCAGGTTGTGCTGAATTCTCAAGGTAACCATGCGTGTTTGGATCTGAGATAACATTAACAGTCAACTTGTCACAACGCTTGTCTGAGTCAGCTAGTTTGATGAGGTTGGGGCTCAGGCGAGTGCGTCCGTTTGCAGTGATTGCAATGTCTTCACCGCTAAACTGGGGTATGTCATTGACGGGGAGGATTTCCACTGGAAGCATGTATTGATGAGGGGTTGTCAAACACTCTGGTAGGTTGGAACCATGAGCAACCACTTCTAGATGGATTTGATCACCATATTTTTCATTGCCATCATGAAGATACTTGATTTTCTTATTCACCACATCTAGAAGTGTGAACTTTTTGGTGCGCCTACTGTTGATGTTCATGTCTACAAGCCCATACCAGGGATCACTCTGAAGGGTGAAGATAATTTGTGACTGTCGTATTCCTGCAGAATTTAGATCAAAAGTTGGGTTCAGGTTGCCTATATCAATAACATTTCCTCCACCCTCTGGAACCAGTAGAGGGGTGATGTCCAAGAGCTTAGAGACATTTCGAAAGATCTCTGGCATGTCCTGAGTTGGTAAACAGTGTGTATTATCTGGGGTTACGCCCACGTATCGTATTCGTGGAGGTGCTGTAGTTGTAGTTGTCTCATCGTAATAGCTAGAATAGTCATAATCTTCTCCATCACATTTAACATGCACGTCTTTGGTTATTAGGGCATCCTGTAGGCTTCTTTCTTTTTGGTTCACCTTGATTTCTCCTAAGCAGCCTATGAAAGACTCGGATGTTAAATCCTCTTCCATTCGACTCAGGTGGCTATCACGAAATACATCTTTCATTTTTCCCTGGATACCCCCTAAATACAGATTTCCCACAAGGTCTAGCTTATCTGATCCATCAAAAGTGCCAGTAACAGACTGACTATCCACTGTTATTTCAAAAATGTTTGCGTCAACCTGCATTCTTATCCTGTGCCACTGATCATCATCCAGCCTTACTTTTTCATTTTCTAAAATGTTCATGCCACTGCCCAGATCAGCCACACCTTTTAGATACCCTCCTGTCATACCCAATGCAATAAAATCAGACTTATCACCGGGATGAAAGAGAAGCAGAGCATCTTCAATAGTAGATTTCAGCAGAAATTCGATATTGCGGGAACCAGTGTCGACTCTTGTCCAGGCCGGAAAGGTTATAAAAGAGTCAGGACTGATAAAGCTGGTAGCCTCCCCATCTTTTGCTTCAAATTCACTGCTGCAGCCGTCTTTAATGTCATGGCAGACAATTGCGGCTGATGACAAAATATTAAACTGATGAGACTCAAACTTTAGATCGCTCATACAGCCACGAAGGAAGGGTACAGCAGTGCTGAAATACTCAACATCCAAGTCTCTTACGCCTCCAAGAAACACTCCTATGTCAATATTGAGATCTTCCCCCTCTGGTTGCAAATCAATGTATGTTGAAAAAAGCCTGTCTACAGTCATGGTGAGTTTGCTTTCGTGTAGCGTAAGAGAAACATGATGATCAAGAAGATTGTTGAGTTGCACACCAGAGGAAGAGCTGAGCAAAATTTCACCTGAGCCCATATCCATTCTTGCCTGTAAAAGCAAATACAAATGATTTAATTGCATTATTTATAAAGCACTTACAAAATGCATAAAAAAGACTTCAGACATACGTCTGCTGTCATTTGGTCTTGAGTCTAAATATTGTATTTAAGTACTGACAGCTATAAACTCAGATGTTTCACTTCTTCCTCCCACTCCAGGAGATGTTCTCCATATGTGATGGGGAAAACCTATGAGACTTTTTCCTAATAAATATAATGCCTCTCAAACTGAATCACTTGACAATTACCTGATAATCTGTTAGCCACATTACAATTTGAAGGTCTCGTATGCTGCAGTATTAAAGGTAGAATATTATTTGGTTACGTAAAAATACATTTTTCTTACCTGTAACCTGCCGTTAATGAGCTCCAAGGATAAATAGTCTCTGTTTCCAGCGGCGAGGAGAAACAGCCCACTGCGTCTGCTTGTCTTAAACTGAAGTGACACATTAAAACTTGAAAGATCCTGTACCACATCTATTCGGCAGAAGCTATCCCCAAAGTATGAAACTGAAAAAAGAAAAAAAAAAAGGGTTGCATGATTTATAATGCATTGTTCTGCTTGCGGCGGCGCGGTGGCGTAGTGGATAGCACAGTTGCCTCACAACAAGAAGGTCCCGGGTTCAAATCTTTCTGTGCGGAG
>JAOTRA010000008.1:1755849-1770582 GCA_026260255.1 Pseudolaguvia tuberculata | reverse complement strand
TGGGAGGAAACCGGAGTACCCAGAGGAAACCCACACAAGCACGGGGAGAACATGCAAACTCCGCACAGAAAGATCCCAGCCCGGGATTTGAAACCGGGACCTTCTTGTTGTGAGGCGACTGTGCTATCCACTACGCCACCGTGCCACCCTTATTTAAATATTGTATATTAAATTTTACCATATGCTTAATGTACCACCAATTTAGGTACTTAAGCTGAGCCAGCAAAAACATTATAAGGTGAACATGATGAATAGATGACATTTAAATGATTGTGATGCTGCACTGTAATGAAAATGTAGTGGGTGTATGACGGTAATGCATCTTGGTCTCTTTTCCGTAGGATGAAGGCACTGAGTGCAGACTGTGAGAACTTGTTGTCACTTTGCAGGGAGCCATGTTGCGTAACTACACAGTTCCCATACAAGCTGTTTTATGAAAATCACCAAAAAATCGGTCTAGAATAGGCCTGCTTACTTGAAAGTAATGGGTTTAATTCCCAGCACCACCAAGTTGCTATAGCTTGGCTCCTGAGCAAAGCCATTAACCGTTAAATGCTTAATGGGCGTTTAGTAATCAAAGGCAAGTTTTTTTCTGTAATCTATGATCTTAGTATGATACTAAGGGTTGATATTTCATGGTTAAATTTTGTTTAATGTATATTTTTACTCTGCGAAGGTGAAATGCTGACACGCTATAAATTTCACAGTAGTAGATCAGCTGATTAGTGAAGGTAAATTCTTTCATTCATCTTCTTACCTGCTTATTCCCTAATTCGGGGGTCTGCTGGTGCCTATCCCAGTGCACATAGGGCAAGAGGCAGGGGTACACCCTGGACGGGTCGCAAGTCCATCGCATGGCAACACATAGACGAACAACCACTCACACACATTCACTCCTATGGACAATTTAGAATCCCCAATCCACCTCATATGCATGTTTTTGGGCTGTGGGAGGAAACCCACGCAAGCGCTGGGAGAACATGCAAACTCCGCACAGAAAGATCCCGGGACCTTCTTGTTGTGAGGCGACCGTGCTATCCACTACGTGTAATTAAACATTCTACATTTTGCTCATTAAATGATTTTCATTACATTCATTAATTGGTTCAATCAAGATAGCTTTTTGTTATTTTTATGAAATCTCCAAAAAGGTTTAATACAACATACCATATTTGAACATTTAAACATCAATAAAACTGCTAATTAAAAAATGCATATTACCTTTTATTGCACAAAACAATCGGAACATTTTTTTATATATATGGTTTCTTTTAACCCCATATAAAAGATCATTAAACATCTTGGTATGCACGTAGAAAGAATTGATTAGATAGCATGTTCTTGGTGTTTTCTGAAAGGGAGTTTGCACATCATGAGCACAGTAGGTCTGAAGTATTGAAACCTAAAGAAGCATCAACAAATGACTTTTTAATGTGTCTGAAAATCTCTTCCTGGTATGTGAATAGAATTTTTCTTTTTCAATTTTTTATCAACAACCATCTGTGCCCCTCTATTGTCTGTACATCCCATCAGCATAAAAGCAAAGATAATTACTCGAGCTTTTAACCCAGTTTGTATTTAACCCCCCCCCCTCTCACTTTTTCTTTATCCCTTACTACATCCTCAAAGCTCTGACAACTACATAAACAACTTTCAACAAGGTAAGAACATCACACATGTACAATTTTAAAAAGCTAAAATCACAACCAATGTAACGTCATTACCTGTTCTTTAAATGCTTGTACTCATATTATTATTCCAGACAATATTTCATACTCCATAGGAATAGGAAAACGTTTAGGAAATGTTATTCAAATATAGATATATTCAAAATAAAGCATTTAAAACCAATAAGTTTGAGAACATAAGGCATCAGCAGCACATTATTACAGGCAACAAAGAAATCAGGGTTGTCAAGCACATTAAATATTATAAAACGAATGCCTATTTATAATCAGTCCTTTTATAACTTACCTGCTACAATGTTGTCTCTGAGAAGCTTTTTAATTCAAGAATACTAACCACTAAATATTCGGTTATGTAAATATAACATTTTGTATTTAATTTATTTTGTATTAAGGATAAGTTTACTTTACTAACTGTTGCCAAATTGTATGAAGCACAAATCTGTTTAGAATATCAGTATGTTGAAGCATTTATTAAATATTCCTTAATAAAACTAAGAGACTCAAACACCGTTCCAGAATTTACCATCTGCACACATCAAGTATCAATTTTATATAAAAATCATAATGGCCCTTTATTATTGTCTATTAATAACATTGACACAGACATCCAGGTACTCTGGTTTACTTGCACAGTCAAAAAACATGTACATTAGGTTGATTGGTGATTCTAAACTGTCCAAGGGTGTGTGTGTGTGTGTGTGTGTGTGTCTGGTTGTTCATCTATGTGTGGCCCTTCGATTGACTGGCAACCTGTCCAGGGTGTACCTCTGCCTCTCGCGCTATGTGTTCTGGGATAGGCTTTAGCAGACCCCTGTGACCCCAAATTAGGGAATAAGCAGGTAAGAAGATGAATGAATGAAAAGCTACTATGTAATGTAATGCCAGCTTGTTTAGCGATAAACTCTTCTGTTGATCATAAACGTCTCTGTGAAAACACTTGCAGTGTTAATAAGGTTTAAAAAATTGTACAAAAATTGTATTAGAAATATTATTTTTGGCATACATGCTGAAATCAATACAAACCTAATTTTGGTTCAGTTTGTTTATTATCTTGTAAACAAAGAATACAGGCTTTATAGGGATGACAAGAAAAACTTTTTGCCAACTTATCTGACAACTTGCTTCTAAGCAGATGGTGCTGTAATTGGTCATGTGAAAGATGAACGTTACCTTGCAGGGAACCCTTCTGAGAACTTAGAACTTACAGTATCAAACTGGGTTATTGTAGAACTTTTTTATTCTTGACAAAACACAAATATTTAATTTCCAGATAGTCTTGTGTCCCTTCTTAAAAAAAATTTAATCCCCAATTAACTATAAATGGACATCAATACGTTAAGTGTATAGGATTTGTAGTACCGTGTTTGACTCGGTAGACCGTGGCAGTGATCATCTGAAGCAAATTAGACTTCTAAAATAACTTACCTAATGTGCTTATCAACCCTGAAATATCTGCTGTTGCTGTATAATAAAACCTTTTCAGATTTTCAGATTTATTAAAAATAAATCCTACAATAACACATAATGCAGGCAAAAGGACGGCAAAAGGAGGACAATGTTTTCTTGTGTTTTGGTGGTTCACATTGACATTGAAAAAGGGTTCATTAGTCATTTCCTTCTTGCCCCCAAAAAATCCACTTGAATGCTTTACCGGAAAATTGTCTTTTAAGAAATGGTCCCTGAAGGCCAAGTGGAAAATGTCGTCAGTCAGAAACAAATTTTTTAACTCCTTTTTCAACAAACACACAACAGCATGAACACTTCCTCAATAAGAAAACTGTAGGATTCACTGGTTAATCAGGATAGGCTTTCATATTTTACTAATGATTTTATTGTCTCTAACACTCCTTGCATTAATTAAATCATTTTCATATTAAATTTGCGAGGAGCTTCGGCTGTACCACTGCTTAATCCAGCGTCAGATTTACGTGGTACATACTCAATTTCGATGTTGTGTTTGGTGTTACCTTTACCTCGGCTCCAAAGAAACAGCAGTACCAAACAGAATAATACCACACCCAGGAAGGAGATAAATCCCATGGTGGTGGCAATAATAAGTGTCTTGATGTCAAAGGGAAAAGGAACAGTATCTTTTGTCCCATTGGCGCTGCTATCACTGGGCTGGTTAGAAATAAAAGCAAAGGTTTTGTTGGGTTGGTTGGGCCAGTCAGGCGAGTAGCTGTGGACATGAAGGTGAGCAACAGCAGTGTCGTTTCCACCAGCATTAGTTGCAATGCATATGTATGTCCCATTGTCTTGGATCTGAGCATAGCGCACCTCTAATGTTCCATCAGGAAACATGGTTAGTCTTCCGATAGTTTTCTGGGTGATGAACTGTTTATGAGGAGAAAGCCACATGATAACCGGAGATGGATCTCCATCTGCCTGGCATGTGAAATGCACAGTAGTTCCTTCATCCACATACATCTGCTGTGATTTGCGGTCCCGGATTCTTGATTTCCGACATGTGAAGTAATTGGGCTGTAAGATATCAGGGAAATCTTTGAACTCTTTTCCTTGAACGAACTCGGGTGATGCGCAAGTAGGTTGCAGGCGGTTAAAATTGAGCCTCCATCTGCGTCGGAATACCCAGAGGAGCCTACAGTCACATGCCAGAGGGTTGTCATATAGCACAAGGGTCTCTAGATTTCCTACTGAGTGAAAAACAGATTCCTCCAAGGTAGTTAGAGAATTTCCAGACACATTTAGGACCTTTAGATAGTTCAGTCCTCGAAATGAGTATGGCTCTATTTTAGCTAGTCTACCTCCAACCAAGTGAAACTCCTGCAGTCTGAGCAGATCATGGAGCTTGTTCCCCTCAATAACGGTAATGGGGTTGTAAGAAATGTTCAAAAATCGTAGGTAAACCAGGTGCCGGAGCGCCACATATGGGATCGAAGTTAAATTTGTGTTGGTGATTGACAAGGAGGAAAGATTCAAACCATACAAGCAATTCGTTGTCATTGTGTCCAAGTATGGCCAATTAGCAATCTCCAGGACTTTAAGACGGGAGAGACGTTTAAAGGAATAATCTCTGATGCTGTTAATATTGAGGTTGCGCAGACACAAAGTGTTGAGACTATGTAAATGAGTGAAGGCCTCTGTAGGGACAGAGGTCAGGTTGCACTTTTCTAATGTCAGGTGTTCCAGACTGTTGAGGCCATGGAATGCTCGGTGGGATATAAAAACCAAGTCGTTATCACCCACTTCCAGAGACCGTAGATTGTAGAGATCCTGGAACATGTAGTCTAACAGGATAACTATTTTATTCTCACTAATATCAAGCCTAGTAAGGTTACTAAGGCCTGTGAATACACCCAGTTGAATAAGTTTAAGCTTGTTGCTCCGTAGCCCCAGAGTTCGAAGTCCATACAAGTTGTTAAAGGCCCCAGGTTCAATAGTAGATATGGTGTTTTCATTTAATTCAAGCTCCTCCAGGGTTGGGAACCCAGAAAATTCATCTGGGTTAATTGTTTTAATGCGGTTCTTACTGAGGTCTAGAAATCTTGTCTCAGATGGAATACCCTCAGGCACTAACATCAGCTTTTTGCGGTGGCAGATGACAGCACGGTCCTGAGCATTGCACTCGCAGCGGGATGGGCAGCCGGTGGTAGAGCCGGACAGCACAGTGGCAAGCATCAGGATCAGGATGGGCTGCCAGCACGCCACCAAGTAGCTGTGCCCACTTAGTTCCACTGCCACCATCCTACCAGTTACCTGCACATAAAAACAACAAAGAAGTAAATTGGCATTATTCTACAAAAGAAAAATTTGATGTCAACTTTATAGTAAAAATAAAACATATGAAAAAATACAACAATCCCTTCCAAATAAATATAAAAGGATCTGCTTCACTGCTATTCGTGTTTAGAGTGTAAGCCGTGTCACTTTCCTTCACACTGCTAACAACATAGGTGTCAAACTCTGGCCCGCGGGCCAAATTTGCCCCACAGCACAATTCTATTTTGCCTGCGAAGCCATTCCAAATTACTATTAGAGCTGCCTGCCAGTATTATATGGCACTAATACTGCAAATCAGTGAATGCTCGGTTGGTGTTTTGCCACGTCAATCACGGCAGGACCAATTAACGGCCATAATAGCGACAGTATGCTAATACTGGCACCGCATTACACCTCCCAAAATGCCGAAAAGAAAGGCAGAAAATCTGAGCTTTCTGGACAGGCGGGAGGCAGAATATCTGTGTACGTGCAAATAACGTGGCAATAACCAAGGAGAACAACATTAGACCACAAAATAGATCAGTGTGTAACAAACTGAGCCATAATGAACGTTTTCTTGCTATTCCCAGACATGTTCATTGATTATTAGTTTCATATATTTTTAATAGTTAATTGTTCTTTTTATTTTATTTTACATTTATTATTAGCCTGTGAAAAAGGGTTCCTGTTACAATTTAATTCAGAAGGCTGCAAATAAAATGTTTATTTAAAAAATAACTTCCATTGATGTGTTTTTTAATTGGAATTGAAATTTTGCATGTGTGTAATATTAAGTTAGATATAGCTTATATGTTATTATATCGTTTAGTATTAAGCTTTGCTTGTTCCATATTCAGTTTCATGTAAAACTTGTTTGGGTCCATAAGAAAAGGTTAATTGTTATATCTGAAGGAAATTTTTTTTTAATCAATATCAATGTTGGCCTGCGACTTTGTTCCAGTTTTGAATTTTGGCCTCAATGTCTATTTGAATTTGATACTAATACTTCTAGCATTTTACATATTTTTTTTACTCATTCTCAGCCTGAAAAGAATTAATTTCAACACCTTCATTTCTGTATATTCCTAATATTCCATCACTAATTTCATCACTCTCTTTGTAACCCAGCAGTAGAATATAACAGAATCTATTCTAAGGTAATATTTATTTTTGCACCATCTACATCAATGAACATGCCTTTACAAGTCTGTCTTCTTTAGCTGTGTTCCTGAAATATGTTTAAAACAGGAAGGAGGTTTTTAAAAAAAACTATTTCAGACATTTGACCTTGGGGTAACTTGTTTCCTGCCGACTGAACTAGTAACCTAAATATAATGCCTTTTGTGAGTTTAATCATCAGTTAGAAAAAAAAAAAAATAATAATAATAATAACGTAGTGGATAGCACGGCCTCACAACTAGAAGTTGCTCCCACAGTCCAAAAACATGCAGATTAGGTGGATTGGTGATTCTAAATTGTGAATGTGTGTATGAATAGTTGTTTGTCTATGTGTTGCCCTGAGATGTTCTGGCGACCCGTCCAAGACGTAAACACACCTCTCGCCCAATGTGAGCTGAGATATGCGCCATCAGATGCCCGTGACCCTGAATTAGGGAATAAACGGGTAAGAAGATGAATGAATGAATGAATATATAATATTCAATTTATTTGTCACATACAGGATTATACAGTACAACATATAGTGAAATGTTTTTCTTCACATATCCCATTTTAGTAAGTTGGGGGTCAGAGTGCAGAGTCAGTTATTGTGCAGCACCCATAGAGGAGGAAGGGTTAAGGGTCTTGCTCAAGGACCCAACAGTGGTGGACTTGAGCCCATGTTTTTCCTTGGAGGTGGTGGGGCTTGAACCCAGGTCTTCCTGGTCTCCCGATCAACAACTTGGCATCTTAACCATTTGAGCCACCACTGCCCCCTCCCCAACTTTCAGGCCAGTACTGTGACCCAGCAGGAAGGTACCTTTACACCAATGTTGTGTCACCTTAACAATTACAAAAGATAGGTCAGTGGGTAAGTTAGCTAGTTATAATGATAGTGCTGCTAATAAAGCTTAACGTTTTCTTTATTGCATATTGGTTTTGTAATATTGGACTATTAATATATAATATACTTCAATACCACGAATGCCAGCTGTAGTTTTGTAATTGTCTAGATTATTGTTTTGTGTGTTACGTATATTGCAACAGCATAGTCGTTAGTACGCTCACCTCACAACAGGTACCAAATTAGAGTACCAGTCTGAGGGTCTTTCTGTGCAGGGTCTGCATGATATCCCCGTGCTTGCCTAGGTTATGTTTCCTCCGGGTACTTCGGTATCATCCCACAGACCAAAAAACATTAGGTCGATTGGTGGTTCTAAATTGCCCATAGGAGTGACTGTGTGTGTGAATGTTTGTTAATCTGTGTGGCCCTGAAATGGACTGGCAACCCGTCCTATGTGAGCTAGGATAGGCTCCTGCAGACCCCCATGACCCTGAATAAGGGAATAAGCGGGTTGGGAGATGAATGAATGAATGAATGAATGAATGAATGAATGAATGAATGAATGAATATGTAGCAATGCGTGTGTGTTCCTTGTTCTATCTGAAGTTAATATAAAGGTGGCTGAAGGAGTCACAGTGATTGAGATGGAATCCTGGAAAAATAATTGAACACTGTGTGATGTGGAGCAGTATAAAGCAGAGCCATAGCCAGACAGATGGGACAGCTTTTAATCCTTAGCTTGTGGCTGCTTATGCTTATTCATGTGTTCATTTTAAAGAGAATCAAAGCACTTCTGTCACTCTGAATGAAGACGTATTTTTAATAATGGAAATAAAAATAAAAATGTAAACAGACACACAAATAAACTACTACTACTACTGCTACTGCTATTGGTCATTAATTTCCCTCTCCCTGCTGTCTTACTGAACAATCTTGACCTCCATGTCATCTTTCAACAGGCATAATGTAACGGCGTGTTGTTGGTTGAATCCATAATGCATTGACTCTGTAGGATATTCTTGCTTTCTGGACATGTTTATCAGGTTGTTTGGGGGTACTTTGCCCTATTAGACGTCAGCTTTGCATTGGCCTTGGACACTCTGTCTCACTCTGTCTCCACTCACACACTCAATTTTGTGTAATTTCACCTGGTTATCATTATAACTGCTTTAATTCTATGTAACTGTTTTTCTCGTTTGAGCCGTGTTCTGCCACGTAGCCCAAGATAAGCTCTTATAGTTTACCTTCCTAACAAACTCCAACCAGAAGATTAGCTCTTGCTTATTTATTTTTAGGAGCAAACAAACAGGTCGGAAAGCAAATTCAAATAGACAGTAGGCAAAACTCGTAAACAGGAACCAGACAGAAGATTCTAAACCATACAGACTAAACACATATAGAAACGCTTGGTAATATCTGGCTAGGCAAAACAATACTTCGCAGTGTTGAACTATAAAGGTTCCTTAAATAGGGCACCTATGCCTTCTAACCCGGAACAGCATTCAATCAATCAGAACTGGAGTGAAGGCGCCCTCACTTGGCGATCGGGAGGAATAGACTCCCTCACACATAAACAGTAAACTCCCAAAGATAATAAAGGAAGATGTTGAAAAGAATAACTGCTCTAAATCCTCACACATCTTGTAACTTTCAACTAACGTGTCTTAAAACAATGATAAAATTCACTGGCACTTTTTAGAAGCATCTTAAATAGTATTGCTAAATACTTTGTAGCAAAATATAGGAAGCAATTTGTCCTCACTCTTCTTAAAAGGGACACTGTTTATTTTAGTACAACCATTTACACTAGTAAATTATTTATCAAAAAAGCATGCATTAAGCTAAATAGAAATGATAACTATAAATGTATCCCTAATGTGCATAAGAGGACAAGATAAGAGGTGTTGCCAAATGGACCATGTTTGCAGTTATACTGTTCAATTATTAAAAACACATGTTTCAGCATGACAATGTGTCAGAAACCTATGAGCTTCAAAGACATGTTGTGGATATGGTTGGAGAGGAAGAATTGGAGTGTCCTGTACAAACTACTGACTCAACCCCACTGAACACCCGAGATGAACTGGACCGCCTCACCCATCGTAAGTGCCTGATCACAATGATACTAATGTAAGTGTATAAACACAAATCCCAAAATCATTTGAAATAAAAAGTTTAACATTTATTTATTTAAATGTTAACAATTTTTAGTGAATAGTTATATAACAAATATCTTTTACTAGTTATAATACATTTATTTATTCATATCTACAAGCTAGGGCGGCGCGGTGTTGTAGTGGGATAGCACGCTTGCTTCCCAACAAGAAGATCCCGAGTATGATCCCTGGCCGAGGGATCTTCTTTTACAAAGTTTGCATGTTCTCCCCGCGCTTGCGTGGGTTTCCTCTGGGTACTCCTGTTTCTTCCCACAGTCCAAAAACATTAGGTGGATTGGTGATTGTAAATTGTCCATAGGAGTGAATGTGTGTGTGAATGGTTGTTTGTCTATGTGTTGCCCTGCAATGGACTGGCAACCTGTCCAGGGTGTACCCCCGCCTCTTGCCCTATGTGGGCTGATATAGGCACCAGCAGACCCCTGTGACCCTGAATTAGGGAACAAGTCGGTAAGAAGATGAATGAATGATCTACAAGCTACATGTATAAAAGGTTTACAAAAAATTCAATCCTTTCAGCTACAATATCATTATGAATATGATACAGCTTTAACATACAGGCTGTAATCTTTATAATTAATTATTAATTATGGAATTATATAAATGACTTCATTTTCTGTTGCTGGATTATCTGTGACAAGAAAATTATCAACATCCGAAAAATGGAAATCTCGTTTTACAAGCAAATCTGACAAAGATTTGGACCTAAATCTATTCACAGACACCTTTAAAAATGAGGCAGCAGGTTTTCAATGTTGTAGCACATCACTCAAAAGATTAAATCCTGCTACTGTCAGCAAGATGGGAGATGATCTACAGCTCCAATCCTATTAGAGTAGGATGCTGCACTGATCCAGTGTGACAGAACGCTACAAGATGCTCCTATGTACTACTTTCATTTTCAGTTCATGCCTTGCATTTATTTAATAACCCGGAATCAGGATGATTGGCTTTAGCCTAATGTTCTATTCACCTTCAGACAAATGACAAACGGGAAACAAAATTTAAGATTTCATTTTGATCTCTGGCCAAAATGGTGGAGGAAAAAATACTTGCAGTTTGCAAAGCAGTTACAGATTTATGGCTGGAGAATTTAGTGCCTTTTGAACAATATAAAACTGCCTCAGCAAAGTCAATACTGTTTACTGATGTAATATTTATTCCTCTGAGTTAATTAGTTAAAAAAAAAATCTATTTTCAATAAGTGATTCCTATAAACAGTGAATAGGGCTATAAATTAAAGTTTTGCCTTTGAAAGGCTGCACGTTATGGTGGGACAAGAAAGACAGAGTCGAAAAGACAGAGACAGAGATACTGACTAAAATAAGCTGCAGAATTAGCTGATGAGGATGTAATAAAATAGGTCTAGCATTTTATCCCCTTTATAAAGTTTTCTTAAAGCATTTATACATTTGGAAATCTTGCTGGGTGACTGCAGACACAATTTTCTGGTTTATTAGTTGAAGCAGCCACCAGATAAAATGCAAAGACAATATAACGTGGTGATTTCAGTAAAATGGAAACGATAAGGTCCATGAATTACCCTGTTACTGTGCTCCTTGAGGTAAGACCTTTAATATTGTGAGCTAACAAAGGTGAACTCTTCTTATTCTTCTTCAAATACAAGCATGACTCATTTGTGGAGATCTTCCCAGCACACTCATTAGTGTTCCTTCCACAAACTGCTGCCACAAAATCCCTGGGCATAAAGTCGCTGAGCCAGATGAAGATTCCTGATCTTAAACCTTTGGAATGAAATGAAACACACAGGCTTTATAATGCTGTTGTGGCTGATAGAGACAATCCCACAGGCATTTCCAGAGGTCTTTAGGTTATTATTGGAGTAAGATTAATGCAGATATCCAGTATGGTGATGATGGTCAGGTGACCTGATTACACCGTTTAGGTAATATGTAATAAGTTCAATGAAATGAAGTTAAATGAAACAGCTATTTTTGTGTATTTTGTGTTTCATGTTCATAGGACCAGCTGTAACTTTCATCTGACAACTCGATCCAGGCAATTCAATCCGTCTCTTTAGTCTGTGTGGGTTATTCTCTGGAACTGCCTAATGCTATTGATCACTGTGGGCTATTTTGTTTTCCTGGACATGGCTCAACTCTTTCATTAGCATTCTACCCTTTTACATCCGTTTCCATCTCCGGGCTACCAGGAAGAGGGCAAAGCCAGAGAAACTGAATCGCTTCAGTCTGAGTGTTGCTGAAAAAAGAAGAGGCTTTAATTAAAGACCTTATTGTTCTATGCTGAAAATCCGACAGAAAGAGAGTGAATAATAGAATGAGAAAATAAAGAGTGTGAACATCCTTCCTTCTCATCTGGTATGAGAGCTTGTTTTGACCGTCACATTATCAATTGCATAAGCTGGCGAAAAACGACAGTAATACAAACACAATTTTCTGGGTGTTAAACACAAAGGAATTACAACAAATTAAAGATGAAATTACTTGGCTTATCTACTTCATGTTCGTCTGAGCTACTTTTCATCCAATTTCTTTCCAGCCTCATTTTTCAGACAGCTAAGATCATAAACCTTTTGGCTTGCAGTCCAAAACTCATTGTGAATCTTCTGGATTCTCCAGTGTCCTCCTACACCTACTGATGGTTGAGGTGTTAGAATGCTGATTGGAAGATTGCTGGGTCCCTGAACAAGGCACTCTCAACTAATCAGTTACATTAAAAAAGAATAAACATTAAAATTATTTTTTGTACCAAATGCCAGAAATGTAAATGATCATTAGATTTAAATTAAAACTATCTAAAATTGATTTAGATATAGGAAATATTTCTTGTTGATTATTTCTATTACTACCAACTATTGCATCAGCAACATTGTCTGAATATAAACAAAGATAGCCACCACATCGGAGTGTTTTATAATTGTTTGAGAGCGAACACACTCTCTCATGTCACTGCATACTATTTAGTCAAAAGTAGAGATGTCCAGATCGGATCATGTGATTTCAGTCTTGATCGGAATTGGAAGTTACCTCCTGATCAGGAGTCAGATATATATGTATATATATTCTCATTATTATTTATTACACTTCTAGCTATCTGGTGGCACAGAATTACACCTTTAGACTCCACACAGAAACAGCAAAACGTGCGGCATGACATCCCATTGTTGCAGAGACGCTATTGTATTGATTAAATTCTGGCAATGTAGAACACGAAAGCAGCTTGAAGTGTTCCTTATTCATGTATTAAAGTATCAGATCAGGACTCGGTATCGATAGATAGTCAAAATCAAATGACTCGGACTCGAGGGCAAAAAAAAACCTGATCGGGACATCCCGAGTCAAAAGATTCCTTAAAAATTTCAAAGCTCACAAATGCTGACTGAAACCCCAGGGTAAAATGAGAAGGCTATATAAAATAGTAAAAAATGCCTTTGTATAAATCCAGAATTTGTAAGGCGACACTTTCTGATTATGACATTTCATTCTATCATGTAATTAGCATAACAACTTTCCTCCCTAAATGTGAAAGAACACTGTAATTTGTCTTACAAAAGCACACTCATTTTGCAGTATTTTTATTACAACAATTTTGTGTCACATTCATTGAGATGAGATGAATAAGCATCGTCATCAAACAGAATGGAATTCACAGAAAAAATTTGGGTGAAATGGATGATTTCTATAATGAATAAGATTTGTGTTTCTCTAGGTCAGACACTAATGTGGGTTGAAAGGCTCTGGAGTGCAGCCTGTGTTGTAGTTCATTCACTATGTAGTTCCAGCTATGAAGACTAATAAACCTGTTTAAGCCGTTTCTGTTGCTCGTTAGCCTGCTTGATGTAGACCTTTTGAAAGGTTGAATTTCGGCCCCTACCACACCCATTCTACACTTAAACAGACTATTACACCACCTCCAAAACATTAGTATTTGATGTCAATAATATGCTTTAGGGTGGCACGGTCGCCTCACAACAAAACGGTCCCGGGTTCGATTTCCGGGCCGGGATTTTTCTGTTTGCAGTTTGCATGTTCTCCCTGCGCTTGCATGGGTTTTCTCCGGGTATTCTGGTGGTATCCTCCCACACTCCAGATTAGGTCGATTGGTGATTATAGATTGCCCATAGGGCTGAATGTGTGTGAATGGTTGTTTGTCTATGTGTGGCCCTGTGATGGACTGGTGACCCGTCCAGGGTGTACCCCCGCATCTCGGCCCATGGGCACCAACAGAACCCTGTGATCCCGAATTAGGGAATAAGTGGGTAAGAAGATGAACGAATGAATGAATGAATGAATGAATGAATGAATGATTGAATGAATGACTAAATGATTGAATGAATGAATGAATGAATGAATGAATGAATGAATGAATGAATATGATATGAATCTGAAATCAAATGTTAAGCAGACTAAAGGAGAGACACAAATAGGAGAAGTGGGTGTACTGGCAAGGTGTTGTCCATTCATTCATTCATTCATTCATTCATTCATTCATTCATTCATCTTCTTACCCACTTATTCCCTAATTCAGGGTCACTATTGTCTGCTGGTGCCTATCCCAGCATACATAGGGCGAGAGGCCGGGTCGCTAGTCCATCACAGGGCAACACATAGACAATAAACCATTCACACACATGCTGCTTTTAACCTTCATCATTAAAATGTGGGACTATGTAACTCCTGATATAAGAATACTCTATGTGACCATCTGTCAATCTTTCACTTCAAGATCATGCTTAAGTACCTCTTCACTGCTCCCAAAAGCTTTTCGGAACACAGTCAATGTTGAGGACACACACAAATTCCTGCTTCAATTTATACTAGTAATCACCAGTGTGACTCTAGAGTCCTATCGCCCAGAAGAGCTCTGCATGTGTTAATGTGTTATCACATCACTCGGTGACATTCATATTGCCTTTCATTCATTCATTCATTCATTCATTCATTCATCTTCTTGCCCGCTTATTCCCTAATTCGGGGTCACGAGGGTCTGCTGGTGTATCCCAGCTCACATAGGGCGAGAGGTGGGGGTACACCCGGGACGGGTCGCTAGTCAATCGCAGGGCAACACCTAGACGAACAATCACTCACACTCACACACACACAAACACACACACACACACACACACACACACACACACACACACACACACACACACACACACACACAC
>JAOTRA010000008.1:1697241-1708158 GCA_026260255.1 Pseudolaguvia tuberculata | reverse complement strand
ATCCACCTAATCTGCATGTTTTTGGACTGTGGGAGGAAACCGGAACACCCGGAGGAAACCCACGCAAGCGCGGGGAGGACATGCAAACTCCGCACAGAAAGATCCCGGTCGGGATTCGAACCTGGGACCTTCTTGTTGTGAGGCGCCTGATAAACAGATAAACATCATGTGAAATAGTTAAGAATCAATCCATAAATTTGTGTTGGTGTCTTTATAGTAGTTTCTTTATAATAGTTTATATTAGATTTAATTCTTTAAAACTTCTATGCTTTGTTTTTTAAGGAAATAAAATTTGAAGTCTATGTGTTGTTAAAATCAAATCAACAAATAAAAAACACACTTATAAAACTACAAGGTTTAAACATAACATTTTTTTTGCATTTAGGTTTTAGTGTCACAGTAAAACAGTATAAATGTCGCTGAAAGCTAGAAATTGTCTGAACCGATACATAATGAGTAAAGCATATATTTTTTGGGTAATAATGAAAATATGCTATTTCAGCCTACACACAGTCAAGCAACTGCCGTAAGAAGCTCTCAAGAATTCATTCAGTGTCTGACAACATTTCTGGGTTTATTTATTGTGCAGACATTTTAAAATTATATTTGACAAGTTGTGGAACAGGGTGGCGCGGTGGTGTAGTGGTTAGCATGGTTGCCTCAGAACAGGAAGGTCCCGGGTTTCTGTGCGGAGTTTGCATGTTCTCCTCGTACTTGCGTGGGTTTCCTTCCAGTACTCCGGTTTCCACCCACAGTCGAAAAACATGTACATTAGGTTGATTGGTGAGTCTAAATCGTCCATAGGAGTGAATGTGTGCGAATGGTTGTTTGCTTATGTGTGGCCCTGCGATAGACTGGCATCCAGGGTGTACCCCTGTCTCTCGCCCTATGTGCGCTGGGGTAGGCTCCAGAGTCACCCCGAATTAGGGAATAAGCGGGTAAGAAGATGAATGAATGAATGAATGAATGAGACACTAAACACCCACCTTAGGGATTGCACACAATTAAAGCAATGCTATTCACACCATCACCGTTAATGACCACATTAATGTTCATAATTCATAATTATGTCTCTTTTATTCTAAATTTCCAGTGTCTTGGAAATTGTGTCACATGTTCCATTAATCTATGTGGAATATTTTCTTACACAAAAGCAGGAGTTTGTGAACTGCCCATAACATCAGACTAATTAAAAAAAAAAAAAAAAAAAACGAACAAAAAACAATTTTAAAGCCTCCAATCTTATCACTTTACAGACAACATCCTTTGAGGTCTTTTGAGTCTGAGAAGCTCCACCCATGGACTACCTGATTTGCATTGTGTATTTAGCCAATCGGACCATAACCACCAGAAACCTGATACTTACAATCTCAGTCTAATTTTTCAGACTTTTGATCGTTTGAAAAAAGAAACACTATACCAATCTGTGCACAACATAGGAAATGCTGTTACCACTTGAAAAAAAATCCAGAAATTTGTAGCTACCAAAACACTTTTAGGTAGATCAAGATCCTTTGTTTATTTTAGGATCAATTCATACTGAAAATTACTAGATTTTTATACTTACAATTGCTCATAGGAGTGAATGTATGAATGGTTGTTAGTCTATGTGTGACCCTGAGATGCACTGGCAAACTGTCCAATGTGTACTCCTACCTCTCGGCCGATGTGTGCTGGGATAGGCACCAGCAGACGCCTGTGACCCCGAATTAGGAAATAAGCTGGTAAGAAGATGAATGAATTAATGATTTATTTTTCATTGTTTTTAAGCAATTGTCCATCATGGCACGTATGGACGACTGCCAATACAGTCCACATTTATTAGACCCAGGAAATCTCCGGGAATCCAGAGCGGTACAGTTGTTCCGATGTCAAAAACTGTCTGCCTAACTTGTCCTCCAGTATCTGTGATCTGTATCCTGTCATGCTAACATTCCATAGCATCAATAAAAAGCCCTCTCTGGTAAATATTTGACTCACTTGGTTTTACAGTGTATAGATTTTACTGATTTCCTAATAACAGTCTGAAGTATATAATTTCAAGCAATTTGTTAGAAAAAGAAACATTTTATAGTATTTTAATTATAGTTAAGAAGTGCTTAACTGATTCATTTCCAGAGGAATGCATGAACAACAGAGTAATTAAGTCCAGACAGAGAAGATAAATATTACTGACCAGGTCTGTATATACCCTGGTGTGAACACTCTCAACCAGATCCCCCTTATCTGTTCCTGTGAAAAGAAGGTGACAGTGTTGTTGTAATTAATACCCCATGTGGTGTGAGGATGATCGAAAGGTGACAGTGTTCCAGCATGGGAAATATCTTCATCTTTATCAGCTGCATATCTTCCTCTTTATCAGAAGAGATTGTAGCTCCATGGGAGTCTCTGTGTGCCTAAAGTTGTAGTGGTAGAGTTGCAAAGAATGTTTTTGAATGTTGGAATATGTTTGAACATTAAAATTTTTCAGAAACAGGTCATTCGACTTTTATTGTAATAGAAGTTTGATTGTCAGGTGGAGATTGTTTTGTTGTCCAGACATTTTTTATTATGAGCATTTCTGTCTTGGAATTAAATAGGAAGAATAAAGAGAAAAGTGGGACCAGAAAGGACCCGAGATGGGAATCAAACCTGTTTCGCTGGAGTGCAACTGCACATATGGGCAACCCACTACACAACGGTGCCGCCCAGACATTTTCTCAATGAGATATTCCATGGCTTCCATCAATGATGTTTTTACTTTGCCCAAGAATGTGACCCGACAATATTCTTCAAGTGAGGGTTCATCATGATAGGTTAGTTATTAGTTAGATTGTATGCCATTTCATTGTATGGCACAGAGATTTTTGTATGTGCTATGTTCCGTCTGAAGAATGAAAAATGAAGAAACTTCATTAAGGCACAATCTAATTATTGTCCTAAAGGCAGTAAAAGCTCAGTGTTTACTGCTGTGCCCTTAAGACAGGCAAAAACTACTCATAGTTGTATCAATGAGTTAACAGTCAGTCTGAACTGCTAATGCTGGAGCAAAATAGGCTTTGGTCATAATTGGGATGTAACTAAAAAAAAGAATAAGAAAAGAACTTTGTGGTGTTGCCAGGTGTAACAAACTCCCACTGAGGCACGATGTATTTAGAACCCAAACTTTAGTGGTACTTTGCATGTGGACCATGATGGGCCACCTTCGAGCTTGGCCCTGAGGAAGTGGCCATCTTGGACCTTGGCTTTGAAGAAGCAGCCACTTTGGAGCTTGCCTTTAAATAAAGCTTAAATAAAGTTTTATTTAAAGCTTGGCTTTAAATAAACAGCCATCTTGGAGATTTGCTGTGGCAGCCAATTGTGGTCGTCGCAGGGTTCCTCATTTCTTAACCCTCCAAATCGAAAAATGTCCTTCAGGGCAACATCATTAAACATCATGAGGTCACTTACTCCACAAAAAGCCCTGAACATAATCCTCAATGGGTCTGTTGTCTTGACAAAGGCATAGTAAATAGCTAATTGTTGGGTTCATATTGAGGTGAATTGAGATGTATTTAAAACCCAAGTGCAGTTTATTTATGTGACTAACAATAATAAACATGCACTAAACTAACTGACTTGAACAGACATAACACATCGCAACGCAACGCAACGTAACGTAACATGACATGAACACTAGCAAATCCAAGAACAATAACATACTCACCACAGTAGTACACAAACAACAATACACAAAGACAGGGCAGCAAGGACCGGAATACACATGACAGGAAGAGGAAGTGAAGAAAACAAACAAAACCAGGCCTAAATAGGTTAGCTAACATAGACATAAACATTCATTCATTCATCTTCTTAGCTGCTTATTCCCGAATCCGGGGTCACCGGGGTCTGCTGCGCCTATCCCAGCAAACATAGGGCGAGAGGCGGGGGTACACCCTGGATGGGTCGCCAGTCCATCTCAGGGCAACACATCGACAAACAACCATTCACACACACATTCACTCCTATGGACAATTTACAATCACCAATCCACCTCATCTGCATGTTTTTGGACTGTGGGAGAAAACCGGAGCACCCGGAGGAAACCCACGCAAGCGACTGTGCTATCCACTACGCCACCGCGCCGCCTGCGTAGACAAACAGAAAACATGAAAACAAAGAAGAACGTTGACTAAACGTAACATGAACCTTACACCAGGTTGGTGTTTGGTATTCCTTTGTTTTGAACTGACAGTAGAGGAAAGTTTTAAAAGCAGTTTTAAAAAAAGGTTTTTTTTTCTTATATTATTACATTATAAACATCCTTTCCCCATAAAAAAACAACTGCACAAAGATGATAATGCACTTTAACTAACACTTCAGTAAAACTGTGCATTTTAAAAATATTATTCCAAGATTCTCTGTCAAATGTAAGATCTACATGAACTAGATGAACTTGATAGTATCTTGAACCCTCCTCGAAGCAAGAGCACTGACGCCTGACAAGTTAATGCCTCCACACATGGACAGCTCCCCTTTCCTCTCTCTTATAGTTCTATATATCATCCATCTTTTTTTAGGTATGTAGTTCAGGCCCCTCGGCCAAATATCTGACCTATGAAATATTCTACACATATAACCTTCTCCAATATGTTGTATAATAGGAAGTTGATGTTTTGAATTGAAAACTACGAAAGTCTTCATCATGCAGAAACTTCTAACCTATTCCTCAAACATAAGAGAAGAAACCCCATCCTTTATGTTATAGGTCCTAAATACAGCAATTGACTTTCTTGTACTCATCAACCTTTAGTGGCTTGGTATCCTGCTAAGGCTTAAAAAAAATGCTAAGCTCTGTCTCACCACTAGTAACAATGTTAAAGTACAAATATCTTGCTGATTAAACTAATTTGTTAGTCATATTTAAGATGGAATGTTTACATTTTCAACAACATGGGATTGGAAAACCAAAACTGAAATACTTCATCTGAAATAATGGGTCATTATCTATCCCACTTAACTTACCTACTTATTCCCCCCCCCCCACACACACACACGCACACTCCTATGGATAATTTAAAATCACCAATCAATCTACTGTGCATGTGAGAGGAAACCAGAGTACACAGAGTAAACCTACATAAGCATAAGGACAATATGCAAACTTTGCAAAGAAGGACCTCTTGCCTGGAAAGTGGCTTTTGGCTAAGTTACAGAAATGCAAATAAAAGACAACCTAATTCTAATTAACCATTTTGTAAGCAATGTCCAATGCTATGATTGTTAGCTATCCCATTTTGAATTGAAACGTATAATGAAATTGCATTTATAACTGTACATAACTGTATAAAACGGTGACCGGCAGTAATCAAGAAATAGTCATGTAATGGTTATGGCCAGGCACAAGTCAAAACTCAGGAAAAGGGGTTTGCTTATAAATTGTGAAGGTGGAGAAGTGGAACAGTTATTTATGCTGCTATTTTAAAACATCTCTTCTCTGGGAAAAAAGCTCTTTCTGCGCTCTCACATATTCATCAGAACATCCAAATTTAGACAAGCCGTTGTTTTCCATCATTCTTAAAGAATTAAAGCAGCATTAAATTCAAGCTAAACACTTTCATTTATTTGGCAACCCATAACCACAGCATTTTAACACGACTGGCCCAATATGGAGACTTACTGATAAACAAATAACGGAGTTCCGGAATACCTCTTTTAACCTCTGTCTCTCTTGTGATGTTTGATTAAGATGGATTATATTTTTCCTCTCGGAATGCAAAGGGAGACATGTAAAGACAAAAATAATCTATTATTATTTAGAGAGCAAGAAACAGCAGCAGGTCAATGATTACAAAGGAGTAAAATATTTATAGTGCCTCCCTTTGACCTACCCTGCCTTTCCCTGATTATATTCCAACACAAAGTCAGGAAGCTGGCCACTGTTTGCTGCTGAAAACATAAAGTGTCCCTACGTATTTACAAAGTGCATAGCCTGAATTAGGCCCTTTATCGTGACATTGTCTCTACACTATGTCATTTAGCAAGCTAATACTTTTCAGAGATTGCCTAATTATTAAAAAAATATGGAGTATCACCTCACTGGGGCTTTACATCTAAACTTTACCAGACGCAGTACAAGTGACACAATCATCCTTCACAATCAGACTTCTAGTATATTATGATGTACATGTAAGCTTATTTATAGAAATTGTATCTAAGGGAAATATATGATCTCAGCAAATGATTCAGATAGTAGGATAAATAAAAATGTTTTTTCTTCAAAAAGATTTTTTTTAATTTACTTTTTGTAGGAAATATATACACAGAGTTGTTTATGATTAGTGCAAAAGGGGAAACAGTCTAATGGCAGGAAGTAGAATGTTTCGGAGGGAGGGTCTGGGTTTCCTCTTCCATCTGAATTGCACAGAATAGACTGTGAATGCCTCACCCTTTGGGGAGTTCTAAAAGCCTTTCATTTTTAGGTCTTATCCTCTAAGGAGTAAAATGGCCATGAGAAGAAGAAAAAATGGCCAAACTGGAAAATTCCTAAGTAAGTTTAAAAGTATTGCGTTATATACGAGTTCTATTATAGAATTATGATTATAGAAGTAATTTTAACCACATTAGCACGGTCGCCTCGCAACAAGAAGGTCCTGCATTTGATTCCCTGGCCGGGGATCTTTCTGTGCAGAGTTTGCATGTTCTCCCTGCGCTTGCATGGGTTTCCTGTTTGTACTCCGGTTTTCTCCCAAAGTCCAAAAACATGCACATTAGGTTGATTGGTGAGTCAAAATGCCCATAGGAGTGAATGTGTGTTTGAGTGGTTGTTTGTCTATGTGTGGCCCTGCGATGGACTGGCAAACTGTCCAGGATGTACCCCTGCCTCTTGCCCTATGAGCGCTCAGATAAGCATCAGCAGATCCCTGTGACCCAAAATTAGGGAATAATTGGGTAAGATGAATGAATGAATGAATGAATGAATGAATGAATTTTAACCACATGTTAATATACATAGATAAGCCAAACAGTTCAAATATAGATTCATTAAGGTATATGTTTGTTATATAAAGGAAAAAATATTTTACAATATTAACTTATTGTTAGTCTTATGTTTTATTTATTATTTTATTTTATATTACATTTTACTTTTTTTTTTTAAAGATATGTTACACAAAATAACTTGTTGGATGTTTTAAGTAAATTGTTTCAATTCAATTCATTCTTCTTACCCACTTTTTCCCTAATTCAGGGTCACAGGCATCTGCTGGTGCCTATCTTAGCCCACATAGGGCGAGAGGCAGGGGTACATCTTTGACAGGTCATCAGTCCATCGCAGGGACACACATAGACAAACAACCATTCACACACTATGGACAAATTAGAATCATCAATCAACCTAACGTGCATGTTTTTAGACTGTGGGAGGAAACCGAGTACTCGGAGGAAAACAATTCCAATCAGTTTTTACAATTGTCAAAGTAATTAATTCATGTAAACCTGCTATATTTATGACAGACCTATTGGCTTTATGGTCAGCTACAATCAGTAGTCACATTGTCACAACCCAATATATTTTCCATAAGAGCACAAAGAGTCATGTGAAAACACTGTGACTGAGTAAAGAACAGTTTTATCACCCCTCTCTTTCTCTCTCGCTCTCTCATATATTTAATCTGAATAATTTGATCAATTAATCAGAATAAAATGCCCTTATCTAAATTATTGATTCATTCAGTTTGGTCCAGATTGAATTTTCATAATAAATAAATAGATAGCACAAAAAAACTAGGATGTAACTGTTGAGAAATCTCTGCTCATGCACAATGGTTTATATAGTTATTACTGCCTTGTATAAAAACTTTAAACTGAGATTTGTGAGGTTGAGAATGAGTAGGACACATAGTACCTTATGCATTACTTACTAAAATAAAGCTTCTAATACACATTCTCAAAAGAGAAAAAAGCCTAAGATACAAAACCTACAAAAAAGTTTTGGTGTTATCACCCAGGTCCGCCCTTTGTGTGTGTGTGTGTGTGTGTGTGTGTGTGTGTTAGGGGCTGATTCAGAGAGGGGGCCGGGCCTGGGACCAGCTGAAATCCATCTGCAGCACTGCTTCACTTTCCTCCACCTGATTGATCAGCGAATGGAAGCGCAGAGGAGATGATCTTCACCTTATACATTTAACCTGTCTTCCATTTCTCTCCTGATTGAATTTAAACTCAAACAAGCTTCATGTGAGCAAGGCAAGGGGAAGAAAAAAAAATCACTTCTTTTTCCCTTTTCTCACCCTCACAGTGCACTTCTCCACTACATCACCTTAAAGATTTTACGTTGTTAGTGCTTTTTCTTTTCTTTTTAATTTTCTGGTTTCAACTTTGGATACTTTGGCTTACAGCACGGCTTCACCTGGGCACGTCTTTTCCTGAAGTCTCACCAAACAACACCAAGATTTTCTTCTGCCATCTCTAACGCACGTCAGGGCAAAAAAAAAAAAATCCAGAAAAGAAACGAAATCCACCGACAGGGAAAACGAATCAAAAAAAAAAGTCTCGTGTCTACTTTTTCGTAAAGAAGCGTTAAAGTTACACAATGAGTGTGAAATCAGATTCTGAGCCGAGCAACAGTGTTTCATTAGAGGAGGAGGTAAGGGAAAACCGCTACTCTTTAAAGTGTGTGTGTTTCTTCGGGACGGACATGATTACGTCGTTCCAACTGTGGAAACTTTTTTTTTTTCTTTTGCCTTTTGGAATATTTTTGCACGCAGTTTTAATATTAAAACACAATACAAACATTTTTGTTAACATAAAAGTTTGGAGTTAAGCTTGATGAAACAATTTTGGCTCTTGAACGCTGCACAGGTGTGTGTGTGTGTGTGTGTGTGTGTGTGTGTGTGTGTGTGTGTGTGTGTTTTTCATGGCCGCTGTTTTGTTCAGAAGTTCGCGTTTACTTATTTCCCTAAAGAATGTGTGTTAAAGGGAAATTTAGTGGATTATTAATCTTTAGTCGGATGAGTATTTCGACTTGTCACTGGATAATTGTTTAATTTTTTTGTATTTGCCTCCCAGGAGCTGTTAGTAAAGATGCCTTCAAGAGGAAACTATAAAGTATTTACAATAGTAAAATATAGAACATGACACTTGAGGTGTGTGTGTGTGAACGATTGTAAACTGAATGTCTATAGGTTTGTAAATGTGCCCAAATGTTGAAAAGAAAATTGTTTACAAGTACTGGACTCTTGTCCCGTTTTCCAGTCAACACTGACCTCCTGTATTTGAAGGATTTCCTGCTGGTTGTCTTTGTTTAGTTCCCCCATTATTTTGCAGGAGACTAAAAGCCAACTGTTCTGTCACCCGAAGTGCAGATCTGTTAATTGTGTTGTGCTGTGGTTTATGATGGTTTATTATGGTCTGAACTTGTGTTGGTCTGGATTAACAATGAACGGAAGTTTGCCTGCTCCCGTAAATTTCAGATGTTTAGAAATGGTGTGTCAGCTGGAATCTGGGTTTAATTTATCTTCAGGTTTGTTTCAGATCTGTGTGAGAGCTGAAATCAGGCCAGGTCCTTCCTTTTATCTGTTCCTTACGTGTGTTCTGCTTGAAACTAGTGTATTTTTGCCATTGAACAATATATACATTTCTAGCAGCGTTTGGTCTGGCCAAGCTAGATTCTTGGCATATTTTGTCCCTTAATGGTTTGTTTGATACTGTAGTAGCTTTGTCATTGTTATAAAAATATTGCAGTGGATTCCATTTGTAATGGGTTATACAATAGAGCTAGTTTTACTGTTTATACCCAGTACACGTCTTTCACACTGACTCATGGACAAATTATTCCCGGCTTGGTTCAGGCTATAGTATCATCAAATAATAGAAATAGTTGCTTTTTTTTTTTTTTTTTTTTCAGGGGTTGGAATTGTTTCGAAATATGTATCTGGGGCTGAAAGGGGCTCAGAAAAGAATTTTGTAGGTTGTGAGTTTTTTTTATTAAGTAGCTTTACATATGGGACTTCCTTTTGATAAGGTCTTGGTAAAAGCATTGACTCGAGCAGCTGACAATTTTCATCCCTCTTAACACAAACCTGGAATTTACCTACTTGTTTCCACCTTAATTCCTGTTTTCACAAATGTCAATAAAGGAATCAGCACTGAGCCCATTAAGTCTTTCCAATCACTGTCGCAATTTGCTTCATCTGATTCATTTTGTATTGAAATTAGTCTTTTCTGTCCTCCACCGCATTGAAGCAGGACTTTTCATTTCCATTGAGATTCTTGCATCCACAACACTTTTCCACCACGCTCCGTTCACCCACCCACCCACTCACTCACTCACTTTTGGTAGGCGTGCACACACTATTTTCACTTAACTAACACAATTTGATTTTGTGTACAATCCAATCTAATAATACTGTTTTTCCCCCAAGTTTGAGGAAAATAGGAAGTTGCAAGCGTTCAGGACTGAAGGTAGTTTGAAACTAGATTAATACACAGATTTAATATTTTTTCAGGTAGTGTTAAATTCATGATTAAAGTACACTTGCACAAGATTTCAAGTAGCCCCTTATTCACACTACCTTTTGTCATAGTAAGTTACTTATTTATTGTGTTCTGTGGTTACTACTTATCTACATTTTTATTTTTAGGTACGAACACTTTTTGTCAGCGGTCTGCCGGTCGACATCAAGCCGCGGGAATTGTACCTGCTGTTCAGACCATTTAAGGTATTTAAAACAATTGAGCGCTTGTCTTACTATACCAAGTTTTAATTATTTACTTTGTGTGTAGTGTAAGGATTAGACTGACCAATGAAATAAATGTTTATAGATAAATAGCCATATTGCTTAATAAATTTTGATTAGGTCAATTAGTCGCATCTTACTTGGGTTCAACAGTGCAAAGTAATGGAGAGTGTGTTAGAGAAGTGAAGAAGAGAGTTCAGGCAGGGTGGTGCGGGTGGAGAAG
>JAOTRA010000008.1:1645127-1660863 GCA_026260255.1 Pseudolaguvia tuberculata | reverse complement strand
TATAGTATGGTATGTATGATATGCCTTCTAGGATGGATGACTTTTTGAAGCCAGTTAACGTTTCTGATGACATGTTTCTTTATAGAATGTAATCAAAACAGACATTATTAATCCATTATAGTCCTGCTGTAAATAAAGCAAGAATAAAATGCTTTCAGATTAATGTTGATTTAATGTCAAATTGATTTAATTTGAACAATTCTTAATTTTAGGCCATTTTTGATCATTTAAATAGCATTACAATAAAGTGCAAAATTAATCAAGAATATATTAATTTACATTTACAGCATCTGGCAGATGCCCTTATACAGAGCGACTTACATTCAGGACTTTTATATAACTGAGAAATTGGTGGTTAAGGGCTTAGCTCCAGGGTCACAGTACCGGCTTCTTGGTGCTGGAAATTGAACCCCAGTCTTTTTGGTATTAGTCCAACAACTTAACCACTAAGCACTGAGTTTTTAAATGATAATTGTGACTTTGTTTGTTTAGCATTTATTATTTCAAAGTCTTTGTCTCATAATTATAACTTAAAGAATGTCATAGATTTTGTTGGGTGCTGAAAATGGGCATGTTTATATCTGAAAAACAGTCGAGCTTCCTATCACTACAATTATATATAATATTGCTTTTTGGTATTTTTATCATCAGCACCCACACTCGGAAGTTCTTTGTGTCTATCCAGCCACCGGTTGGAGAACTGATGATGCCGGCTTTTTTAACAGAGAATGAGTTTAAGAAAGAGCAAGGTGAGATTTCTTTATCAGACGTTACCTGCCACTAACATGAACTAATCTTGGGATGAAACCCTCTGGAGTATAAAAAAAATCTCAGATGATGAATTAGATTTTTCTTTTACACTTCCTCATCCTTTTTATTATGAGCCAGTTAAGTCTATTGCTAATATTTAACCAGAAGTATAATATTTATCACAAGGCATCTTATTATTATCGTTCACTCACAGTGTGTTATTGTTAATGAGTAAGCGACAATGGATCGTTGCACCATCTTTGCTACATAATGTTTCATTTCTCCTTCTGCTATCTTTTAGAGATGCTATTACGTGGTAAGTTATGTTAACGGCCTTTACATTGATAGTTTGCTAGCTGCTTCAACCCCAGTTCTACCCATCCCAGTCCACGCCGTCTGTAGCTCTGCTTCTAACTGCGAAGTAGGATCATATTATTTATTATGTAACATAGTGAAAATATACAACTGCATCCTACTGATTCATCACAAAGCAAACTATCCTAAAAGTGGCCACCAGACAGCAAACAAAAGTGCAAAATCCTCAATGTAATTTAAAAATAACAGTCTAGACAGAAAGTGGTGTAGCACTATTCAAATATTGAGGTACTGTATATATTAGATGTATATACAGATTATTTCATAAAATAATTGGAATTATTAGGGAATAAAAGAGAAGAATTAATGAATTAGAATGATAAATGTAGAGCTGTAACTATCACATAAGATCTAAAGATCATGCATAATCAAAATTAATAGATGTAAATACACAGTGGACGACTGATAGAGACAGAATAATTTTATTTGGTCTGAAATCTGACACTTCTCATGTATAGAGTATGGGATGCATTAATGAACCTCATTTTGTTTCCTTATCTGCCAGGTCAGCTGATGGGAATGAATGAAATCTCAGAGAAGCTAAAGCTGGGGGAGAAGTATCAGAGTGATCACGTCATTATAGAAAGAGTCACTGTTACAGCTAATCTCAGCAGAGTACCGTGTGGCACTGAGAAAGAGTGCAGGTAAGGACTTAAGGAAATCATACACTTTTCTTACTTTGCGACTTGCCGGGGCGGGGGTCTTTCTGTGCGGAGTTTGCATATTCTCCCTGTGCTTGCGTGGGTTTCCCCCGGGTACTCCGGTTTCCTCCCACTGTCCAAAAACTTGTACTTTAGGCGGACTGGTGAGTCTAAATTGGCCCATAAAATCCCAGCCATTAGGGTGCAGCCTTAGTAGTGCCGGTCGCATGCACGGATAAATGGGAGGGTTGCATTAGGAAGGGCATCCAGCGTAAAACTCAGCCAAGTCGGAGTGATCCACTGTGGCAACCTCTAACTGGAACAGCCGAAGGAGAAAAAAAATACACTTTTCTTACTTGTCAGGGCACAAGAACATGCATGCATGTATCCTTTTAGGTGATTTATGCTGATCAGATATTCAGAAATATTCAGAAACATTTTATTTCTATTTTCTTGTTATATATTGGCCACCCATACACAATTCTTCATAATAATATCTGTAGTCTTATGTTAAACCATGTAAATTCTCTCATTCTTCACGTTGTATAAGCACTTTATCAGGCTGGTACACCCTTAATCTTGGAATGGAACGGTCTGTCTTATTCTTTCTGATCAAGCTCTGTCGGGTTATATGAAGTGTCTGAGACAATGTTTTGGTCTTTCCATTACTATTGTATACAAGGATGAGTGACTGGGTGATGGCAGCTCTATAGATTTTCTATAGATGAGTATTATTTCTTTATTCAATGACACTTTTGTGAGAAGTCTCTACAATGTGGTCCTAGCTGTAGGCTTTAGTTGTTGTGCTGCTGAATGATCTGAGTTTGTGTGTATACTAGGATACTAGGTTTTCTTTAAGCAGATGAAGACGATACACGATAAGACTATATACAAAACAAGAGTAACAACTAAACTATTTACACAAGATGGAAGCGAGTCGACCATACCAAGATTAACAAAGTTCATGAACTACCATTCACGACATACATTCAATAACCCACCACGCGCATCCCGGTGCGTCGCCCTAAACACTACGTCATCGCCCTGGCAACCTAGTCGCCAAGACGACTACGTTAAAAATGGAGGCGGGACTTTGTCTGCTGACGCTGAACAAGGGGGGACGGAGCTTCATCCGCCACCTTACAAATAATAATTTTTGGCTCTTTATCCCACTCCAGAATTAAGTACTGGTCAGCACCCACATTAGTCTTGTTCTGGTTTACTAATTGTTCTAATTGTTGTCTTTCACAGTTTTTGTGTAATCTACTAATTGTACATAGACTCTAGGCGAGTGCTAGAGAGATCTTAATCTTAGATATATGATTAATAATAATCTTAGAACATATAAAGATACGGCAATAATTACAGTTAATTTAACACTTTAATGAAAGAAAGAATTGAGTGTATTAATATGCTTCTCTGTTGTTTTTTACCTGTTTACTTGGTTCTGTGATCTGTATTTTCTGGCTTGGACTTTTCTTTACTTCAGCCCTCCTCTTCCTCTTCCTTCATCACCTGTGTCTAGGTTTGCTGGAAAGACGGTGAGCAGCGGCAGCCTTGTGCTTGTCACCGTGGTGAGGAAGGAGGCCGGAGAAGCCCAGCTCACTGTAAACTGTGAGAAGATGGTGATTGGTACGATGCTTGTGAAGGACATTCTTCATGCTCTGACGCAGTGATGACTTTGCATTGCACGCAAACCTGTAGCTAGATGTAGTTTTGACTCTGTGTGCTGATATCTGACCAACCATCTGTCACGTCTTACGCAATGTCTCACCTAGTATACACAGCTTATGGTATACTGCTGTTCCTGAAAACTGAAATCTTGAGTTTCATGAACGTACCATGTTCTACTAGCTGCCAGTCTAGGATTTGCAAAAACATTGCATGATGTGAAATTTAATGCAGTTTTTAACATCTCAAAAAATATTGTTATTTAAATGTTTACTTTTAATTACTAACCCAATTAAGCAGCACAGAAAATCTAACTGCACTGTATTACAGTATAAATTCCAGGTACAGAATATGACTATCTTGCTAAAATAAATACTGCCATGTTACCATCTTAACATGATTGAAATATTGCTTTCACAAATTTAATGTGCTACTTCTGAAAAATTAACTAAGGCTTTTGTCAGGTTAAATAAATAAACTGTGTATTTCACCATTCCAGTCCAAATAAAATTCATATTTTAAATCAGATCCTTTTAGTGAATAGTGTGTGAGTAGCAATGTCTGCAACATAAAAAATAGGTCCTCAGAAATCCTGTGTTCCAAATACTATTATGTCAACATAATGAGTTAATTATTCTTTCTAGGAGCATTAGTTGTACTGTGTTAAATAGCTTTCTATAGCTCTAAAGACATTTTATCATTCAGTGTTTTGAAGTTTTTAGTGACTACACTTTAACTGGAAATCTTCTAAACATGTACAACAATATAATAAACTGTAGATTTAGCCTAAATCTTTTTGTGTTTGACTTGACAAGGTGTTGAGATAATTAACACTAAACTGTTTAGGCATTACATTTATTATTATTAGTAGTATTCATTCATTCAAATTTTTCGCTTTTTACTGCTGGTGCGTGGTGCCTATCCCAGCTAACAGAGGGCGAGAGGCAGGGGTACACCCTGGTTGGGTCGCCAGTCCATCTCAGGGCAACACATAGACAAACAACCACTCACACACACATTCACTCCTATGGACAATTTACAATCACCAATTGACCTAATCTAATGTTTTTGGTCTGTGAGATGAAACCGAAGTACTCGAAGGAAGCCCACACAAGCTCTGCACAGAAAGATCCCTGGCCCGGTAATCGAACCCTGGACCTTCTTGTTGTGAGGCTAACCACTATGCCTTCGTGCCGCCCATTATTATTATTATTATTATTATTATTATATCCTCCAGAACTCTACAAAAATGTTTATGTTCTATGCAGTGCATCCCACCACTGACAATCCTCATGATTTTTGCTGGGAATGTAATTTATTCATTACTCCATCCATATTAATTTCTCCATGTTTTGAAAACATAGGTTGCTTCCATAATCATTTTATTTTTTGTAATTATTAGAAAGACTTGAGAAAAAGATATTTAGCTTTTGTGTCTTTGCTGTGTGAATGTGAAGCAGTTTTCTTATTCAGTCATTTGTTGTTTTACTGTCAATAAAATAAAACATGCGGTCAGATATTTTGGCTGTTGGAAATTCTTTACATGCATTCATCCACTGATCTATTCTACCTACAATATTTGATATTTTTAATGAAGTAACCTTAAGGTTTAAAAAGCATAATATTTCAGAGGATATTTATATTTTCTATAAACTTGAAGTCAGAGCTTAAAAAAGTTATTTGGCTAGGTGGCCTTTCAAAAGGTCCAAGCTGCATTGACAACTGTCTTTGTCTTGTTGAAATGTAAACCTTCGGCCCAGTCTGAGGTCCTGAGCACTCTGGAGAAAGTTTTGTCCAGAATATTCCTGGCCACGTTTATCTTTCACTCGATTGCAACCACTCATCCTGTCCCTGCAGCTGAAAAACAACCCCGCAGCTGCCACCACTATGCTTGATTGTTGGGACTGTATGTGATGAGCAGTGTCTGGTTATCTACACACATATCATTTGCAATTAGGGTAGAAGTGTTCTTTCTTCGCTGCATCAGACCAGAGAATCTTCATTTGTTCATTCATTTTCCTACCCACTTATTCCCTAATTTGGGGTCACAGGGGTCTGCTGGTACCTCTCCCAGAGCACATAGGACGAGAGGCCACGGTGCACCCTATACAGGTCACCAGTCCATTACAGGTCACACATAGACAAACAACCACTAACACAAACATTCACTCCTATGTGCAATTTAGAAATCACCAATCAACCTAATGTACATATTTTTGGACTGTAGGAGGAACCCGGAGTACCCGGAGGAAACCCACACAAGCGCGGGAAGAATCCTGACCCAGGAATCGAACCTGAGAGCTTCTTGTTGTGAGGCAACTGTGCTAACCCCTACGCCACCGCGCCGCTTTTATGTTATGATATTTTATTTATATTATAAGACTTCACTACATTTGCATTTTTAAATCAATCTAGTATGTCAAGTATGCCGCCTTCAGAGAATCTTATTTCTCACCATCTTAGCAATACAATTTGAGGGCTTTCATGTGTATTAAACTAAGGAGAGGCTTCCGTTGGGCCACTCTGCCATAAATCCCTGACTGGTGGAGAGCTGCAGTGATGTTTGACTTTCTACAATTTTCTCCCATCTCCCGACTGCCTCTCTGGAACTCTCACCAAGGCTCTTGTACCCCGATAGCCCAGTTCTAGTCAGCTCAGCTCAGTTCAGCTCTAGGAAGAGTTCCGGTCGTCCCAAAGGTCTTTCCTTTAAAGATTAAGCCACACATAGACAAACAAACCTGATGTAGGTGTTTTTGGACTGTGGGAGGAAAACAGAAGAAAACCCACGCAAATGGGGAGAACATCAAATATAATCCAAGACCTTCTTGTTGAGAGGCCACTTTGAA
This sequence comes from Pseudolaguvia tuberculata, assembly GCA_026260255.1. Lineage (NCBI taxonomy): Eukaryota > Metazoa > Chordata > Actinopteri > Siluriformes > Sisoridae > Pseudolaguvia > Pseudolaguvia tuberculata. Next base: position 1,654,580 of record JAOTRA010000008.1, on the reverse strand, counting down.
TAATGATGTATGATGCAATAAATTGTATGAGTAAAATAAACAGATAAACGTACTACCAACTAAAAAAACAAAAAAACAAAACAAAAAAAAAACCATAAGTAACGTGTCATGAAATGGGATGGTAATGTCCAGAATAGTTCATTCTCAATGGAAAGTTGTTGAGAAAGGAATAAATAATTTTTAAGCAAACCTTGATTATACACGGCTTTGAGATGGACTGGCGACCAAGGTGTACCCTCGCCTCTCGCCCTATCGGCGCTGGGATAGGCTCCAGCAGACCCCCGTGACGCAGACTAGAGAATAAGCGGGTAAGAAGATGAATGAATGAATGAATGAATGAATGAATGAATGAATGAATGAATTTACACGCTCCAATATTGTAGGTGGCGATATGCAACTTTATGTTGCTTTGTAACTAGACAAACGGCTGAAAGAAGAAAAGAAGAAGCCGCAGATCTCGCGAGAATTGGTGTCTTCACATACGTGGCCTTTCTGTCTCCTTTTCCGGCTTGGAGAATCGTTACTTAAGAGTAACCGTCAACAATGGTGAGTTGTGCGTATATTTTTTTTAATAATAAATATATTAAATAATCATCTGTTTTTATACTTAAGAACACTTAACTTGTTTTCAGAAGTTTTGCGTGGTGTCTAGTTGTGCTCGCATGTGTAACTAACATCTTCCAGGCTAGCTTCATAAACAAATGTGGAAGATGTAGCCAAGTCTCGGCGCAGTGATTTTAATTAATGTCTGATGCTGTATATAAGACTGAACTTTGAATGAACGCCAGTGAGCTAAGTAATCTGCTGAAAACAGTACTACTGTCACCATAAAAGCTTCATCTGTCCCAATGTCGTCCATTGTTTAAACAATCACACTCGCCTGTGGACACCTTTGACAGGTAGCCAGTTTATAGACGAACAACTACACACACACACACACTTACTCACTCCTATGTGCAATTTAGAATCACCAATCAACGTAATGTATTTGGACTGTAGAAAGAAACTAGAGTACCCGGAGGAAACCCACATATGCGCGGGGAGAACATGCAAACTGAACAGAAAGTTTCCATGCCCGGGAATCAATCCCAGGACCTTATTGTTGTGAAGGTTGCAGCTGCTCCTGCCATCTTTCCTTGCTCCACAATTGATGATTGCATATTTATAGCAATCATATTTGCAGCCCATACAAATCAGTGACTTTTGGTAGATATTAAACACTTGTGATTTCCTACAAAAACAGATCAGATATATTGCCAGATATGTTTGCACATAGTAGGATTTTGTTTTGGTGACCGAGGCTCTCCTGAGAATACAGTAATGTACAATAATAGTAAGTAAAGAGGAAAGAAAAATAAAGACAAGTGCCATGTGCAAGACTGAAAAACATAGATGAAAACAGACGGTGAGATTAAGTTACAGTAGTGTTCGTGCTCAAAGTGTGTGTGCTGGGTGTGAGGGGTCCAGAGAGATTTTGTCAGCTTTTTTTTTCTTTCTGGATAAATAAAGTTCTTGAAGGAACCATGATAACTCAAAGCTGTGATTAGTCTCTAATCCTCTAGCACTGATGGACTTGGCCCACTATTTTTTTTTTTTTTATTCCACTGGGTGAAGTCCCTCTGTTCTGTTGGTAGAATAGAATAATATTAATGTTAGGAGTCATCTCGCAGTTGTCTTTAAAGGGTGAAGAGCCACTTCTTTCTGAAATCTTGATTTTTGAACAGAAATTTTTCTTTCCTTATTGTTGTTCTCCTTCTGTATTTAGACTAGTGCAAGTCTTGTAAGTCATGTAAATGTACTAACAATAGGGGGGAAAGGCAATCCCACAAGTTATTTAAGCATTAAAACTGCTTCTACACATCAAATCAGCCGTAATATTAAAAACAGGTAATTAACACTTAATCGTATTACAATGGCCCCTTTTTAATGAATAAATTTTGAAGCAAGAAAAATGGTTATGAGAACCTGAGTGACAAAAATCTAAATGGTGCAGGTTTGACGACAGGATCAGAAACATTTTGAAACAGCAACTCTAGGGTAGTTCTGCATGATTTACTTAACATACTTTACATAATTCACCATTTAAATCGGCCAGCTGTAAATACACAATACATGCTGGTGGTGAATAAACAGCAGTGTAGCAAATATTTTGTACATTTTTTTCGAAATGAATCTTAACACATTTTCCATGAATATATTTAATCACTATCATGTTAACTTACTACATTTTAGGAAAGTGTGACGGCAAATCAAGCAAACAAAATATACCTAGATCACTAGACCATAAATAAAATGTATAATTGTTTCATTGTTTTTGACATGAATGAACTAGTTGTAGTCAAAAGAGATTTTAGTGCAGCCTTGTCATTGAATATCTGAAATAGGATTTAGGCAACCAGAAGTGCTCACAGATAAAAACAAGCAGGATTCAAAACTGCTCAACTAACAAAACTGATTTGTGAATAAAAAATGTTATTTATTCACTAAGATCAGTCCCCACACCATGACAAACATGGTGTTCCACTTTTATTGATTCGTGCCAATCATCTCCACAGGAACTGGAAGCCATGACCAGATACACAAGTCCAGTGAACCCAGCTGTGTTTCCTCACCTTACTGTGGTGCTGCTCGCCATCGGCATGTTCTTCACAGCGTGGTTCTTCGTGTATCCTTTACATCATCAAAAGTCTGTTTTCAAAATGTGTACTGTGCCCTGCCAGAGTCTGGAGTTAGTTTGTTCTTAACCCTCTTGTACCTCCAGCTACGAGGTGACATCCACAAAATACACACGGGACATATACAAGGAGCTGCTTATTTCACTAGTCGCATCACTCTTTATGGGCTTTGGTGTTCTTTTCCTGCTGCTTTGGGTTGGAATATATGTGTAAAGGTAAGGTATGCGTGCGTGTAGTTGTTTTAGCTAGTTACAGCTCTTGAATTATTTACCTGTTTTAATCATTATATACATTTTACCTAAAGTGTGGTGATTAGAAGCACAATTTATCAAGTATGTATCATAGCATCTGCTTTATTTCTCTTTTCTAGGTTACAGATTGACAAACATTCCAGCAGCTTTGCATTACTTTATTGCTTATTGTGAAAGTTCTTTTACACACACACACACACACACACACAAACAAGGGGAAGGATTGGCTGGCAACATGTTAGAGTTTGGATTCACCAATAAAAATTTTGTATAAATTTTATTTGATTTTTTTCTTGGAAAATATTAAATTTATTTGATTTGGGGGTGTGTTTGGATAATCAATTGTTTCCTTTTCTTTCATAGCTTGTAATTGCCCACACAGATATTATATGAGCTACACTCATTTATCTTCTAACCCTAATCTTCCATAATTCAAGGTCACGATGGTCTGCTTGCCCCTATCCCAGTGCGCATAGTGTGAAAAGCCAGACATCGACACAAACCCACTTGCATTCCCTCCTATGGGAAATCAACCTAGTGTTATTGGGCTGTGGGAGGAAACCGGAGTAACTGGAGAAATCTCCCGCAAGCACAGGAAGAACAGAAAAACCCCTTTGATGGGCAGTGATGTTTGGAGTTAATGTGTATTTTTTATATCCGTTTTTTTGTTCATTTATTGATTTATCTTCTAACCCACTTATTTCCTAATTCAGGTTGCCAGTCCATCACAAGACTACACCTAAGTCACTGGTGTCAAACTCAGTTCCTGGAGGGCCGGTGTCCTGCAGACCTTAGCTCCAACTTAGCGCAACACAATTACCTCTATATGTCAAGTATATCTAGCAAGATCTTGATTATTTGGTTCAGGCGTGTTTGATTAGGGTTAGAGCGAAACCCTGCAGAACACCGGCCCTCCAGGAACGGAGTTTGGCACCCCTGACCTAGGTGAACAACCACTCACACACACATTCACTCTTGGGGACAATTTAAAATTGCAAATAAATTAAACATAATGTACATGTTTTTGGACTGTGGGAGAAAATCACACAAGAGTATCCAGAGAAAACCCACACAAGATGGGGATGAACATGCAAACTCCACACAGAAATCACCCAAACCGGGACACGAACCTAGGACCTTCTTGCAGTGAGACAACCGTGATAACCTGAATGAAATCATAGCAGACTTATTCCACTATACCTACTTAAGACTAGTTTTTACTGCCTCTCGCTCTATGTGAGTTGGGATAAGCTCCAGCAGACACCTGTGACATGGATTTAGTGAATAAACGCCAAAACCCTTTGACCCCTAGTTTGGAAATCAGACTTATTTATGCTCATGTAGTTCATTGTAGAATAATTTTGTATTATATTTACAGGGCTGAGAATAATCCTGAACAGACAAATTAGGATAATGCCTAGACTATTTCTAAAACATGTTGATGTTCAAAACAACGACAATGAAGTCCGAAGCATGCATGTTCATAATGAATAAAAAAATATATACATTTAAACCTATAAACATCCATTTAGATTTAAACAAAAAAAAAATTTAATCTACGTATGACTGGATGTTGATACACCATTTATCTGATCAAGATTTAATAATCACGTCTGTCAGGAAGGCAAAACAATACAAAAGCTTAAAAAATATACAGTCAACATTGCCTCTCAACTGGTACAGTGTCCATATTCAAAATAGCTTTGAAATAATCCAACCTACAAATTTAATAACGTAATGTAATCTGTTGTGTTGTATTTTAATATACATGTACAAAATGTGTAAAATGCATAACGCTTTTGTAAGTGGGTCTATTTGTGCTGCGCATTCATCAGTTCTGCTACTGTATTGGTACAGCAGTGTTTTTCCACACTTGATCACTACGAACCAGTCTTCTAGCTTTTTCCTAAACTTTCCTTGGGTAGGATCATAGCCGAGCCCGAGCAAAAGCATCACGCAGCCAGGCGCAGTCTTCGTATAATCTCGGGTCTCCAAGGTACTCGGTGCTGCGCTTGTACAAGTAGTAATACAGAACTGCGGCTGTAAGAAATATTAGAAATAATAAAGAAAGGCATGGCTCATCTGAAATAACAAGATGTCAGAATTGACATACAATAAAATGCATTCGGAATATTTATTACAATATTTCTGTAATATTTTTGTTAAATTATGTTTTTTTACCTAGTCTCTGGAAGACAAAGAGTACCTGCAAGCCATCTGTCCACACAAAACGATTTGACTCCATCCACCTAAGGTTCTGTAAAATAAAGCCTTTTTAGTGATGTTAAAAGTAAGTTTATAATTGACATTATTAATTATAATAAATGGTATAAAATGTCATGGTTCCAGCAGACCCTCCGTGACTGCAGGTTAGAGCATCAATGAATCTATGCAAAATCCCATATATAACTGAAAAGAGTTGGATTATTGTAAATATTTAAATTATTTAAAGGAAGATTTTGCTCTGGTGCAACAAGTAATCATCAGAAGTCACATAAATGTTTTCATGACATAATCTCAATATAGTTAACATCTGTCCGTTGTGGACATCTGCTGATTAAACCCATAATGCGTTAACTCCACAATGTTCTAACATGCCAATACCTCTGGACATAAACCTCCGGAGTTCCATGAAGACATGGTATGTTCTGATTAGAGTGGAATAACTCGTGTCCTATTAGAACCCTGACTCTGACTCAATCCCACTGAAAACGTTTGTGATAAACAAACATAAAATCATCCCAGTCTCTCTGTCTGTCTATCTGTCTGTCTGTATCACACTAAGTAAAGCAATTCAACAATCTTTCAAAACATTTTGTTCACTGTCAGAGAGTTTGGAACGCACCATGAGCCAGCAGTGAAGGCTGATGCTGAGTGTAAGGTACATAGCAGACAGGATGAGCAGTGCTCTAAACCGCTGCAGTAGAAGAGACAGAAGTCCCACCTGGAACACGTAGGTGTTGAACATCATTAACAGAATGATAATGACATTGAAAAGGATGCCGATGTCCTGAATTCTGAAATGCAATATGGTGACATAAGAAATAAACTTTAATTAAAAATGCATTGCTAGGAGCCAATATTAATGCTTATTTGTGAATCTAAAGGACTGGTCTGTTGTTACTCTTTCATCTTTACTCACATGAACAGCACAAGCTGGATGACTGGAGCTGACCTCAGCAGTTCACTGAATGAGTTAACAAACAGGTCAAAGGCCAGAAGACAAAGCTGAATAAGCAGCACCAGCGAGTAGTTATTGGTCTGAAGCATCTTACGGTTAGGTTTTGCTCCACACTGGGATTTATAACTTGAAGTCAAATGTAGATCGCAGGTACAGTTGCAAAAGTTAATTTAAAGCTCCGTCATTAAAGAAGCTTATTCATTTGTAAGGCAGTAAAGTGTGCTTTTGTTTTCCTTGTCGATACAAATGTTTTAGCCATGTAGGGCTAATATACAATGTTATAAACGTGTGTGCACACTAGGTTTGCTCGAGTCATAACGGATTAAATTCATATTAAGCAAGAAGCAACATGAGTAGATTCCATAGAGTCATCTTGAGCCTCACCTAGAAGAAGTGAGGCAGAATAAGTTTAGAAAATAAAACCTATCAACAGAAACAGCTCTAATTAGCAATTAATAGTTTACCATTTGAATGACAATCTACTATTAGTGGTAACTGATTCTCCTGTTTTCAAAGGTCAGTTGTCATGGGGTTACATTTACATTTCTGACATTTACAGCTGTGTAACTTGTAAACAGATGATTTACAGCTGAGCAATTGGGGTTAAGGATCAGAGTTGAAGTTGTTGAGATTTTCATTGGGCGTGACAAAAATCGACAATATTAGAAATGAATTGATTAGAGGGACGGTGCATGTAGGATGTTTTGGAGACAAGGTGAGGGAGGCTAGATTGAGATGGTTTGGACATGTGCTGAGGAGGGACATGCAGTATATTGGTAGAAGAATGCTGAGGATGGAGGTGCCGGGTAGGAGGAAAAAGAAAGACCAAGGAGGAGGTTTATGGATTTGGTGAGGGAAAATATGCAGGTACTTGAGTGAAAGAGGACAGAGTAGTGTGGAGAAGAAGAAGATTTAGGGTTAAGAATCTTGCTAAGGTGTGCAGTGATGGCAATTTTGTGGTACTGGGAATTGAACAAACAATCACCTGTTTGGCAAGCCTAACACTTTCCCAAATGGGCTACCAATTCCCCTAGTGTATTGTTGAAGCTGGAGCAGATGGACCAAGATTCAGACTCTTGGTGAGGATTAAGGATGAATTTCAGGCTGACATTTTGTGTGTCCCATCTAATTTGTCCCTGACTTCCTGTACCTCCACAAACTTTAAAAACAGCTACAATAATAAACAAGTTACTTCTACGAGCCACAATAACTTAAAAATAAGCTAGAATTAATCACATGGAGACAAAAAGGACTAAAAATGTTGTTGTCTGGTCTGGCTCCGTCATTTGCACCAGGACAAAGCGGTAGATATGCAGCTCACTATTATCTGGAGATTTTCATGTGCAAATGATTATATTACGTCACTAATAAAAACCAAACGTGTTTATTTGTAACACCGTGACATCCGATTAGTATCGTTAACTTAGCAAACCAGCTAACTGGCTAGCTAGTCTGAAAAAAAAACCTGTTAGTATTCAGTTAGTGAAAGGAGAAAAGAACAAAACCATACCTGATAATCAGTGTGTATGCGGTGCTGTGTGAGTTTTATTCAATCTGATCAGAAATGATTACACTTACGCGCTAAAAATGCGTCCATGTGAACCAAAGAAAGCACCACGTCTCCCATAGCAACGTTTACCGTAAACACTGACAAATACGGGAAAGAGGAGTCGTTTCCGAAAACATTTCAATTTAAGTCAATTCTGTAGATTTAAAACAGTTGCCATATTCCATATTGTACATGATTGATTTTACAGTGTTTATAACGTAAAGATGAAAAAAAACAGGGAACTATTTTAATTATTTAATCTTATTTCTAACTCTGCATTTGATATTTAAGGACCTTTCTCAGTGGATGAAGATAACTACATAAGAATAGTTTGGTTTAATGACCATTCTGTTTTCATTTTTAGTTCATTCATTCATTCATCTTCTTACCTGCTTATTCCCTAATTCGGGGGCACGGGGTTTGCTGGAGCCTATTGGGCGAGAGGGGGGGGGGTACACCCTGGACAGGTCACCAGTCCATCTCAAGGCCACACAATATCTCTCTCTCACACACACACACACATACACACACATACACACACACACACACAAACACACACACACACACACACACACCTATGGAGGGGTTTAGAATAAAAATTAACCTAATCTACATGTTAGATTAGGTTAATTTAACCTAATCAATTAACCTAATCTACATGTCTTTGGACTGTGGGAGGAAACCCGGAGAAAACCTACGCAAGGTTGTGAGCCCTTGAGCAAGGCCCTTTACCCAAATGCCAAGCTGTAACTGTAACATGCAAGGTCCGACAGAAAGATGCTCGGCTCGAGAATCGAACCCTTCCTGTTGTGAGGCGACCCAAGCTAACCACTACGCCACCGCTTTTAGAATTAATAATGTGCATAACTTTATGACCCTTTATATGACAGATTACGGTAATAGTCTTCTCTAGCGGCGGAAGAGCAGAAATGAGTACACGCACACCTTCGCGCAGTGAGAGGCATGTGAGCAGCTTGTGGGACGGTGGCACTTGGAGTAAAGCACAACTCCAATAAAGGTACGTTCGACCCCCTGTTTCATAGCGAAAATCTATCCTAAACATCAGCGTTGTTCACGTATATAACCATTCTTTGTATTTACAGTAAGTGTGTATTGTCAATAGCAATAGATTCTTTAAATGGTCAGTAGTTGTGTATTAGGTATATTTTAACTGTTTATTTATCCAGCAGATGTAGATGTTAGTACCACCGAGTGTACAGGTGTATTGGTGTATTGGTGTACAGGTGTACTGGTGTAACCTCTTGCGTTTCTTTACTGTAAACATTACAGGTTTATCAGCAGATGGAGTATACGGTGTATACGGTGTCTCAATTCATTCCATGTGTAGATTTTGTTCTTGATGCACAACCAGTTCAATGACAATGGGATCGAATCTACGAATTAATTTCCTTTATATTGCAAATCTTATTTTATGTATGTTTTAGTTTTATGATAACTTTATCCTCTGCTCTTATTTATTGTTTATATAACCTTGAGTGCTGCACAGAGTAACACACTGGAAATATTACCATTACTACTACTACTACTACTACTACTACTACTACTACTACTAATAATAATAATAATAATAATATATATTAAAAAATAATAATAATATATATTAAAAAATAATAATAATAATCATTTTTGAGGATTTATTTTTTTAATTCGTCAAACTTCAGTTCCTGTTCTATTTGTGCAACATTTCCCCATATGCTAATTAGTGGGCGTGTCTTAAAGGTATCGTCATTAAAGTGTGTACTTTGGAAGGAAGGTTAAGTACCACCAGATCCTTCT
>JAOTRA010000008.1:1492005-1508885 GCA_026260255.1 Pseudolaguvia tuberculata | reverse complement strand
CACACACACACACACACACACACACACACACACACACACACACACACACACACACACACACACACACACTATATACAGTAGCTCACAAAAGTGAGAACAGCCCTCTAATTTTAGCATTTTAATATTTCTTCTCAAAGGATAATACTATAGAGATGTAATATGAATATATTTTAGATAGGTCAATGTGCAGCTTGGATAACAGTATAGATTTTCTGTCCTCGTAAAAAAAAAAAAATCAAAATACCCTAAATGATAACAGCTTTGCATCAACTAACCATGCAAAGCCACATGTCCTTTTCATCACGTCATCATGATGGGACCAAACAAATGTGTGTAGTTGTTTTTATAATAAGAACATTTAAAATTTGGTGCCTTGAGTATAAGTCCATCATACTGACTACTGATAGAGTCACCTGGTGGCTCATGGCAAAGAAACTCTCAGATGATTTGAGAGAATAGGTTAGGATATAAGAAGATCAGTAACACCCTGAATCAGAGTTACATTACAGTGGCCACGGTCATCCAGAGATTTCCCCAGGATAGGTTTCATTCAGAACAGGATTTCAATGGTGGAGGTATCCTCATGCTGTGAGCCAGGTGGAGAAGCTGGCTTTCAAAAACAGATGCAGGAATGCTGCTAGTTATGGGGAGGGTCAGCTTGTCAGTGTTTAGACCGTATCCCACGGCAACAAGCTGAAGTTGGCTCCCAAGAAAACCTGCAACAGTTTGCTTAAAACAGCCATGAAAAAAAAAAAAAAGCATGAATTACTGCAATCATGTCCTGTGTTTTGTTGCCAGATATTTGGGCAAGAATAGCTGTAGTATAGTAAATAGTGTAGTATGTAGTATAATCGTTTTAGAGGATAGTAAATCTATACTGTTATCCAAGCTGCACATTGAATACTCCTGTAGAAGGAATAGTAAAATGCTTGCAGAAATTAGAAGGCTGTACACTCCTCACCTTTGGGAGATACTATATGTATATATGCACAAACATTACACTCCATAGAGCGTGCAAGTATCAGCCTATCAGCGGTTGTCCTCAAAATAAGACTAAAAAGACTAAATTGTGCGGCTCCTACCTGAGCTGTCGGCCCAGCTTGCGGAAATGGAATCCGATGGTTAGGAGGCTGAGGGAAGCTGGTGTGCTCAGTACACAGGCTCTGTAGTAATGAAGATAGCGCCGCAGGCCGCCTGTAAATGCCTAACAAACACAGAGACAATTACCCATTATTAGATTTGTCTTAAACCTGTTTGAGCTTGAACGCAAATTAGAACAGGAAAGAAATGCGATTCCGAAGCAGCGCTGATCAGTGACTTGTCCTTGACGTCAGCCAAAGGTAAAGCTGCTGGATGGAGGACCATTACCTGAAACACCAGGCCTTTCTTATCAGCCGTGCCCAGAGAGAAGCGGCTCAGGCGGAGGTAATGTGTGCCGTACTGTGCCAGCTCCCCCAACAGACGCGATACACTCTCCGGAGATGTTCCTGACACACACACATCTGCACGCACATCGAACTGAACACTTGACTGGAACAGAGACGGGGGAAAAAAACCCATTTGTTTATACAGGCGCAGAAAAGGCTGGCATCAACACCTTGTAAAGAACGAGAAAACACTATTACATTAATGATTTATTGTTTCTTTTGATGCCTGCGATGTGGTGCAGTGTATCGTCGCATAGTCTGTCCTACAATCGAACCATAATGATGTACCCCATGGCTTGGAGGAAGCAAAAAGGAATCATCAATCAATGCTGCCTTTAGAGTTGTATTTTAATGGATGGCTGGTCAGTTCTTTCATTGAAACATGTGTTGAGTGGAGGAAACCCTTAGCAGATCAGATGTTCAGAATGATCATTTGTTTTTTTTTTGTTTTTTTTTTTTTACTTTTTAAACATCATCATAAGTAGCTTCATTATTACAAGAATCTGTTTCCTCAATGCAGCTTTTGTTGTCATGGTTAAGATGTCAGTCGCATCACCCATTTTTTCCCCCACATCATCCCAGACCCTTATTCCGATGCTTCAGCATGAATAAAATGCAAAGTGATTAATGAATTACCTCATTCAGGGGGAAAGTAGCAGAAGCCACGCCTATAAGCATGTTGAGGAGGTCTTTAACCAGCTGTGCTTGGCAGTCCAGAGGCAGGGGCAAGAGAGGAGAGGGAGTTTGAGACGAGAGCATGTTTCTCATCTCACCTTCCCAAAGCCGATACAGCTGATCAAATGCTTCTCTGCCTGCTTCGGTTAGATACGGCAGCTCTTTCTGACCGGGAGGACTGAAGGGATGGGGAACAGGAGAGAAAATAACAAACGGATGCAAAACATGAAAACGTTGTCGAGCGGGGAAACGGGTTCAAGCTATTGAATGTTAACAAACCTCATTTATCAATCTGTTAGCAAAGCTGAATGGATCACTTGTAAAATTGAAAGCACCTTCCTAATAAATTAATCAGCGGCCCTTATTCAAACCAGCTTATCTATTTCATATTTGCCAAAGAATAATTAAAAAGCAGTGGCACATCTCATGGGAATTGAACTCACAATCTTCCAATCAATTATCCAACACTGCAACCGTACTGATCAGCACACAGACAGCGGCGGGCACAGAACAAACAATCAGGGCAGTCTCTCTCCTACGTCCATATTTTTATATAGACTACATACTAATAGGGATGGACAACGGATTGTAAGGTTCATTAAGCAGTGGTGTAGAGGGGATTTTTTAAGAATTGGACATCCCAGAAGAAACATAGATCGAGATGCCGGACTTTTGCACCGCATACGGACTGAATCAGGACTGCACCGGGGCCTTTCTGTTCGGAGTTTGCATGTTCTCCTGGCGCTTGCGTGGGTTCTCTGCAGGTACTCCAATTTCCTCCCACAGTCCAAAAACATGTACATTAGGTTTATTAATGATTTTCAATTGGTCATAGAAGCGAGTATGTGCATTTGTTCTATGCTCTAGCAAACCTCCGTGACCCAAAATTAGCAGATAAGTGGGTTAAAAGATGAATGAATGAATTATATTGTGTGTCCCCCCCCCACAGATGCAAACATCATGTACCTGAAGTCTACTTTGAGTCAGCCCAGTACCAGGATTTCCTTCTCCTATACAACAAAAACAAAGTGCATTTCTTCCCCTGTTGAACACCAACCAAGCAGAAAAGATCTGAACTAGTAACGCAAGTGATCAGTACACACAAAAAAAAAAAAAAAAAAAAAAAACATCTTACAAATGTCTGGCAACTTTTGTCTGAGTTCAATTCCCGAATGAAACCTTAGCCAGCTACTGCAGGATTACTGTCTGAACCAGATATAATTAAAAAACAATTGAGCTGGAAACAGCTTAAAACAGAACATGAAGATTAGATCATCTTCTGTGATCAGGACTGTGTTCTATAAACAGGAATCAGCAAACGAAAATAAACTGTCATTAAATCCCATTTCCAACACCAAAGAAGATTTTTAGAAACATATACGGACCAGATGATTGGCTGTATTAATGCATTTGTTCAAAGTGTACATTAGTAGATACCTGTTTAAACGACATGTAGATCTCACTCCTTTCTTTCATCCCATAGAAACACAATTACAAATAAAACATTTTCCCCTCTCTTACTGATCAATTGTTTCCATTTTTTGTTCCTACAAATAAGCCCGTTAAGCTGACCATTGTAAATTCGGTGTACATCTATTCTGGACCATGTCAATGTTTGACCTTGGTTGTATACGGATCAGTAAAATTAGTGCTATTTCTGGGGCAACAATCAAACAGATGACATAATGTGTACAATCTCTGTTCATTCCTTATTTTCAGTCCTTACCAGCCCACATTTTCCCAGCAGCGGCGTCTAGCAGGCACAAAGGTGCGCAAGGCCTCCCACATGTCCGGCTCAGGGCTAGGGTTCTGCTCAGATTGTGAATCGGGTGTCAGATTGGTAGCAGACTGAAACCCTTCATCCTCAGACTGGTCCAAAGACTGAGGCACCTGGAGTAAAAATCAGAAGGAGAGAGTTATAGGTGCGTTCAACAAAGTTGAAAAAAGGTAAAAGTAAAAAGTTGAGGTAGAAAAAAAAAGTGCCTTGTTGTAGAATATTTTCACCGCCATCAGTTTTTCAGTCTGTTCAGTTCTCTTACTTTTTTGGATAATATTTACACTCTTAGCGTAGTGGGTAGCACAGTCGAATCACAACAAGAAGGTACCGGGTTCGATTCCCGGGCCGGGCTTTTTCTGCGCTTGTGTGGATTTTGGCTGGGTACTCTGGTTTCCTCTCACCATCCAAAAACTTGTACATTAGGTTGATAGGTGAGTCAAAATTGCCCATTTGAGTGAGTGCTTGTTCGTCTATGTGTGGCCCTGCGATGGACTGGCGAACTGTCCAGGGTGTACCCCTGACTCTTGCACTATGCGACCCTCAAATAGGCAATAAGCAGGTAAGATGAATAAATGAATGAATTTACAGTCAATTTAAACAGACATTTCCAAACTGATTCCAACACACTAATCAACATTAAATCTCTACGTTATTATTCATACATTCATTCATCTTCTTATCCACTTATTCCCGAATCCAGGGTCATGGGGGTCTGCTGTGCCTATCGCAGCACACAAAGGGCGAGAGGCGGGGGTACACCCTGGACGGGTCGTCAGTCCATCTCAGGGCCACACATAGACAAACAATCATTCACACACACATTCACTCCTATGGACATTTTACAATCACCAATCCACCTCATCTGCATGTTTTAGGACTGTGGGAGGAAACCGGAGCACCTAGAGGAAACCCACGCGAGCCGGGGAGAACATGCAAACTCCGCATCACGCAGCCCGGGATTCGAACCTGGGACCTTCTTGTTGTGAGGCAGCTGTGCTATCCACTACGCCACCGCGCCGTCCGCCAAGTTATTATTTCTTAAATTATAATATGATCAGTGGAAATATTCAGAGGCGAGTTTACCAGAGAGGTTGGGTTTTAAATGGACATCTCCGGTGGAAAAAACATCTTACACAAATGTCAGGCAATGGTGACCACGGTTCGATTCCAAAAACAAAGCTCCAGCCAGCCACTGTGGGATTAACTTTCTGAACCAGGTAAAACAGGAGAATTGGGTTGTTATTTTTATTTTATTTTATATACTTTATTGATCCCATGAGGGAAATTCCTGAGTTTCGCATATCCCATCTTAGTAAGTTGGGGGTCAGAGCGCAGGGTCAGCTAATGTAAAGCACCCCTGGAGCAGGAAGGGTTAAGGGTCTTGCTCAAGGACCCAACAGTGGCGGACCTCAGCCAAAGTCTTCCCTTGGCAGTGGTGGGGCTTGAACTCAGGTCTTCCTGGTCTTCTGATCAACAACAGCACCTTAACCATTGAGCTGCCCCATGAGTATTAGAAAGTATGTTATGGTGACATTAAACAAGGATTGGCTAACAAAAACAACAATACTCTGGAAACATTAGCTGGCAGTAAGAAGTAACGTGTTTTTGACACAATTTGCTTCCCAATTTGATGCTGAAATTTGAATGTGCATCAGTTTACATCCTTATTAAACTGCGAAGGAAGGGGGTAACAAAATGTTTGGAGACATGTCAGCAAGTGGTAACACAAGGACACAGGAGCACTGACTAGTGCTGCCATCTGTTGGCAAGTCTTTAAACTTTTTAATAGTCCTAATACTTGCTACATCCACCTTACAACACCAGTAAAGACTGCAACAAATACCACATTATTTTCATTTTAATTGACGTTTAATTTCAAGGTTCCTCCAAACCCCAAAAATAGCGAACCGAGTAAAGCTTCAGTATCTCACCCGTATATTTAGTCCAGTGACATCGATGTTACTGGGAACTGGTGGCAAGTCCAGCCGGATATCCAAGTCCTCAGTCCTCGAGTGCTGCAGAGCTCCAAACAGAGACAGCCTTGTGTCTCTCTGAAATCTCTCTTCCTCCAGTCTTTTCTCCAACCCAAACAGTCCGGTCCCTGGTGGAGCATCCAATATGCTGAGAGTCCTCCAAACCCCTCCAAACAATCTACACTCCTCATGACACACCAGTGCCCAGGATCTGCGCTCTAGCTTCTGCAGCTCTTCGCTCAGATACCCAGGCAGTGGAGGTCTGCGCAACACTGGCCTCTCTCGCCGCATATAGTCCCTGCTGAAAGAGGACACGGGAGGAGGACCTGAACCTGCCAGCTGTGCTAAGAGCTCCAGCACAGAGTCCAGCTCAGTCAAACCAGATGAGCAGCCCGGTTTGCGCAACTGGCCCAGCAGATCCTCCAGCCTCTCTGCATCCTCAGCACAGCCCGAGACACGCATGTCAAAGGAGATCATAAGCATTTTGTTATACGCAGGCGTACAGGCTAAAGCACTGCCCATCGACACTATGGGTTTGGATGAGGTGTCCTGGAAAAGCTTCGAGAGCAATATGGCATAGATGCGTCTTTTGAGCACACGGTGGAGCGCCACACGGGAGATGCCTCCAAAAGAGTGTCGCTTCCATGACACTCCAGACAGACTGTGGTCACACAGTGTTGAAAGGAGACCGGTAATACTGTTCGTAGGAGACGAGGACATTTCAGATATTCCGTGACTGCTATACATGATGACCTGCTCAGTGTAGGATGTGACCTG
This sequence comes from Pseudolaguvia tuberculata, assembly GCA_026260255.1. NCBI lineage: Eukaryota > Metazoa > Chordata > Actinopteri > Siluriformes > Sisoridae > Pseudolaguvia > Pseudolaguvia tuberculata. Next base: position 1,502,256 of record JAOTRA010000008.1, on the reverse strand, counting down.
AAAGAAAAAAAAAAACCAATATTTATTTTACTGGCATACAGTTAGATGTTGTGTGACTGTGTGATTGGTGATCATTTGGCTTAAATACTATTAGTGAGTAATGTTGAGTGAGAAGGTCTGGGGTTTCATCTCAAAAGTGTTCAGTGGGGTTGGGTCAGGGTTCTGTACAGGACACTCCAGTTCTTACACTCCAACCAGAACTCAGCATGTCTTGATGGAGATCAGGAGCTTTGTGCACATGAACATTGTCAATCTAGAAGAGCGGTTCTTACTTCCTATTAAAGGTAGAACGTATGAAATATCTTGTAGTAGCAGTACACCAGTTTCTGTTGAATAAAAAGGGTGATAAAAAGAAAAAGTTGATTGAGTTCAAGAAATCCATACTGTGTTATGGTAGGGATGGAAAACCCTTGAATGATCTGGTAGATCCTTAACACGTTTGGGAGGAACTGGAACGTCTCAACTGAAGAATATTATCCAGATTCCCTTCTCAAAACCTTATTGTTGTCTCACAAGATTTCAATAAACATCTCGTAACATCTCGGCATAGTGGTTAGCAAGGTCATCTACCAACAAGAAGGTCCACGGTTCCATTCCCCTACTTATGTGGGTTTCCTTCGAGTACTCCAGTTTCCTCCCACATTCCGTAAACATGTACATTAGGTTGATTGGTGATTTCTAAATTACCCATAGGAGTGAATGCAAGTGTACTTGTTTGTCTGTGTGTTCCTGCGATGGACTGGTAACCTGTCACCTGTGACCTGTGACCCCGAATTAGGGAATAAGCGGGTAAGAAGAAAGAAAGAAAGAATGAATGAATCTTATCAGCATGTAATGGTAACAGCAGTACGCCGGTACTAACCCACATTAACCCCACATTACCCCACACGGCTTCGGTTAGCTGGTGAAGTGTTAGTTAGTATTTAGGTACAGATGATGAAGGGATAGGACAGGTTATTAGAGGATCAGTGTGTTTGGAGAAGACGAACCTGACCACTCCTGAATTCTACAGCAGCACTGCAGCATTCCTTTTATCGCAGCCCGCAGATAACATGAGGCCATTGATCAAACTAGAAATACTTCCGGTAAAATAAAATAAGTGATCCGTAAAATTTCTAATTTCCTAATTTTCTTTTTTTTAATTTAAAAAATGTTCTACAAATGACTGCAGCTGTTTATAGACTAAAGGAATATTCGTAAACTTCCCCTTGGTGACCGTTTAAAATCCCACCCCCAAACGGATGTGATTGGAGGAAATTCAGTGTTCTCCCCTGCTATTGGGTAGAGATTCTGGATTAAAATAAATAACTTCCGGTTAAACAAAAAGCGCGCCAGCCATCTATGCGTCCGTCTAATAGTTATTTATTTATTTATTTATTTATTCATTCGTTCGTTCGTTCGTTCATTCATCCGTCTTCTTACCCGCTTATTCCCTAATTCGGGGTCACGGGGTCTGCTGGCGCCTATCCCAGCGCACATATGGCGAGAGGCGGGGGTACACCATGGAACTTGTCACCAGTCTAAGGGCAACACATAGACAAACAAACATTCAGACATACATTCAGTCTTATGGAGGATTTAGAATCACCAGTCGACCTAATCTGCATGTTTTTCGACTGTGGGAGGAAACCTGAGTATCCAGGGGCAACCCACGCAAGCGCTGGGAGAACATTCAAACTTCAAAACAGATCCCTGACCTGGGAATCAAACCTGTGGTCATTTGTCTGTGTTGGGCCCTGCAATGGACTGGCATTGTACCCCTGCATTTCTCCCCATGTGCTCTGGGATAGGCGCAGCAGACCCACGTGACCCGGAGTTAGGAAATAAGTGAGTTAGAAGATAAATTCATTCACCTTCTTACCCACTTATTCCTTAATTCAGGGTCATGGGGATCTTCTGCGCCTATCCCGACACACATAGGGCGAGAGGCAAAGGTACACCCTGGGTGGGTCGCCAGTCCATCTCAAGGCCACACATAGACAAACAACCATTCACACACGCATTCACTCCTATGGACAATTTACAATCACCAATCCACCTCATCTACATGTTTTTGGACTGTGGAAGGAAACCGGAGTACCCGGAGAAAACCCACACAAGCGCGGGGAGAACATACAAACTCTGCACAGACAGATCCCTGCCCTGGGATTCAAACCCAGGACCTTATTGTTGTGAGGCGACCGTGCTGCCAGCATAAAGACATTCCTGACAGTTTGGACAAACTGATTAATTCTTGTAAAATTTTCAAAAAATATTCAATAATATATTTTGTGATCCGCTGTGGCGACCCCGGACGGGAGCAGCCGAAGGACAAAGAAAGATTTTATGTTTTCTTTGTTTTTTTGTACAAGCTTCACTTTGTCTCTGGTACATAATACGACTATTTTGTGGCTTAGTGAGTCAGGCGCTGACTCTATAGGCGCTATTTAACAAAGGTCAAGGTCCAATAATTGTATCCATCCCTTTACGTTACTGGTAAAAATTCCAGCCAGTTTTTCCAGCCGGTATAACCACCCTAAAGCCTAAAACGCTTTCGTCTCACACGTCACCTCTCACTTGTGTTCCAGTCGGCTTCAGCACAGTGAACGTCACGGGGTCACGTGGGATTTTAAACCAGAGCTCTAATTTGCTTTCAAATGTCCTCCCTTATGTTAAATGTATTATTGATAGAATAGAATAGAATATCTAAGTGTTCGTTTCAATTTCAACCGCTTGGGTCATCGGGTTTACTTATATTTAATTTATACATTTTATTATTTTCAGTTCTTATGTAATATTAAAGGAAAATCTACATTTTTCTTAAACAGGATAAATTATACATAAATCCAAAATCAGATTATTATTTGTTGAGCATCTAATGTGACACAGCAACCAAAAACGTACAAATTGTTGTTCATTTATTTATTTATTTATCTTCTAACCCACTTATTCCCTAATTCAGTGTCACAAAGGTCTGTTGGAGCCTATCCCAGCACACTAGGGTGAGAGGGAGGGGTACACCCTGGACAGGTTGCCAGTACATCGCAGGGCCAGAATTATGTTTGGCAAATGGCTTGTACGGGGTTCGAACCCGCAAACTTGGCATTGGTACCATGTTCTGACCAACTGAGCCAACCGGCCAACTTGTACTGTTGACTCAGTGGTACCTAATGTTAACGGTATTGCCACCTCCAGCTTCAGGAGTTTACGTTCACAGTAAATGGCATCCTTAAACTGTTCATATTATGTGTGTGTGTGTGTGTGTGTGTGTATGAGAGAGAGAGAGAGAGAGAGTCTGTGATTGTGCCCTTGGTTGAAATCCAATAAAGGAATCCCCATCCAGGATGTCCTCTAACTTGTTCCCTGAGTAATGTGCGATACACTCCAGCATTTCCATGACCCATGAACGTTAAGCAATGAAAGATGAACGGATGTATTGATTTTGCTTTTCTTTGCAGAAATCTTTTACCTACGGTATATAACAAACCTCCACACCTTTGGAAAGGATTGTCACTAGTCACTACTGTGGTGTGTTTGTGTTCGTTCTGTTCGTTCAATAGTATTAATGAGATCAGAGACTAATGTTGGGTGAGAAGGTCTGTCTGGGGTTCAGTCTGTGTTAATGTAAGTCTGTGAAATGGGGCCGGCGCAGTGGTGTACTGGTTAGCACGGTGGCCTCACAGCAAGGTCCCGGGTTCAGATTCCCGGACAAGGCGTTTTCTTCAAGTACTCTGGTTTTCTTTCAAAAGTCATAAAACATGTACATTAGGATGCTTAATGATTCTAAATTGCTTATTTATAGCATTTGGCAGACGATCTTATCCTGAGAAACGTACATTTCTATCTCTTTTGTACAACTTAGCAATTGGGGGCTAAGGGTCTTGCTCAAGGGCCCAAAGTGGTTACTTTGCGGAGCTGGAAATCAAACCCTGGTCTTTCTGCTATCAGTCCGAGGCCTTAAGCACAAAGCTACCCCTTCCCTTAGGTAAGTGTGTATGGGTGTGTATGTGCTTGTTCACCCATGTGTGGCGTTGCAATTATGGGAGCAGAGAAGAATGTATTGTGAACATGTCTTGTGAAAGGATGAGTGCAAGCAATTAAACCATTATGTCCTCGGGGTGAGAAAAAAAAAAAAAAAGGTCTTTAATGTATTTTATCTGATTGATTGAAATGTGTAGCACATCTCACAAGTTGTTTCATTCTAAAAGAAAAGGTCCTAATGCTTTTCCTGGCCTTTAACTTCTCTTGCAGGTAAAGATTATAAAGCTTTAGCCTCTTTTCCGAGTTTTCTGTCCTGTTAAGAATTCTCCGTAATGGAAAGCCATTTCGGGTCTTATGAAATAAGGCCACCAAAACTCCTATCACACTGATACTAGTAATAAAACAGATGCCTGGGGGACCCAAAAGTGACCCACATCCACACACACCACCACCACCACCACCTCCGGTTAGTGGTAGTGGTGATCGGCTTCTGTATGAGAGAATATGAGTATATATTACTTTGATGTTACTTCATGACAAACAGCTGTGTCAGTTTGTATCTTTCTTTTTTTTTTTTTGGCAATAATTTATTTATTTTCCAATGGATCTAACTTTCCTTGATTCTCTTTAGGATTAATAAGCAGATATTTCTTTTACACAGCTTATTGCAGTAGAAAGAGAAATAATTGCAGAACACTGTACGTTTAAAAGTTTAGAATAGATCTCACCTTAAACTGATAATAGCTAGCAACCGCAGAACATCTGTATATTCTATGTACCGTTCCGTTCTCCCAACACACATCTCACACTGAAAGCAGTGTCCTGACTTAGTTTCGATACAGTTAAAGTTTGGTGTTTGGTAGACGCTCTTATCCAGAGCAACTTACATTTGGTCTCTTTTTTACAACTGAGCAATTGTAATTAAGAGCCTTGCTCAAGGGCTCACAGTGGTTGCTTGGTGGAGGTGGGAATCGAACCCCGGTCTTTCTGGTGCTAGACCAACACCTTAACCACTAGGTACCAATTCCCAACTCACAGCCAGAAAATAATTTATTTGTGTATTCTAATAATAACAGCATACTGGTAATAACAGTAAATACTACGTTACTATGAATATTTAAATAAACTACTTAGCCATTAAAGGTAAACAGTATCAATCTGCACCATAGATACCATCTCCTCACTGACTGACCACCGGCTCTATCAGCATTACTAAGCCGGCTACAGATTGTGTGGTGGTTCACTCGCAGTCGAGTCCCATCACATGTTCATTCATTGGAGAAAAAAGAGAGAGAGAGAGAGAGAGAGGGGGGGGGATGAGAGAGGCAATGAAATGGAAGTGTCTCTTTATTGATGTAAGGGCGCAAGGTGTTTTGTCATGCCTTGACCCTTGCCGAGCGGCGAACACTTCAGTACAAACAGATTAGGCAAGTGAGAACTCTTCAGATGTACCAGGCCTGAAAGAGCCTTGGCTAAGCTTTATTCTTCTGCCTTACTGCACCATAAAGTCCCAGAAATCTTGGTTCACTATACAACCACGGGGGCAAGAAAAGAAAAAAAAAAACATCTTCATAACAGCACTACATATCGCCATTTTTCCAGGAATGCATAGGATATTACACAAGAATACACTGTTGCCAAAGTTTGCTTTTCTGTTGATACAAAGGCAATAGAATAATATCATAAGACATGAAAGAATAAAAATAACTGCACAGCAGTAAGAAGGTCATGGAGTATAGATCGTTTTTCTCATACACACTATGGAATAAGCATTAAAACAAATGTTAGCTCTAAGAGGGATACCACACCAGAGAAACACTCTGTGCTACTCAACACTTCTATTGAAGATTCTCCGATTGGATGAGGAATGACAGAGCAAAGAGGCTTTCAGGGGGAATTATTTTACATTCGACACAGCTTAGCCCCAGTCCTGACTAACTCAGACTAAGCTCGATCCCAATACAACTACAAAAGCGCACACCCACACACACACACGCACACTCGTACGTTCACTCACACAAACACGAGCCAAAGATGCCTGAAAGTTGTACACTGATATAAAAACGTCCTTTTCTTTCGTAACCTATTGGCAACCTGTGACTACTGCACAAAAAGTCTGATCCTACTTACACTCGACACCAAATACATTGCAAGCGTCCTAGAGCTAAAACTCGCCATTACCACCAAATATCATCAATATTCAACAGCAAAAAAGGGTGTAATACTTATTATAGTAAGGCACGTTCTGGTGAAAGAAAGGCTGAAAGAAGTTTTACATTGAGTTTGAGAGAGAGAGAGAGAGAGAGAGAGAGAGAAGGGCTTAGTCTAAGGTTGTGAATGGAAACGAAGATTCGAGGAATGTCTCAGTGCTGCATTTTTTTTTTTTTTTTTTTTTGGAAAAACCATGTCAGAAGCCCAAATGCAATTAAGATCAAACACGTCTCCTGCTGCTTTCCTTACAGCACAAGAGGAATCGAGTGGGCAGTGCCATGCTCCACCAGGCTTCTTCAAAACACCCCACACTGTTCATCAACAAAACCCACCAACGTTACTTCAAAGAGAAACTTCCATTTGTTCAGAGACTCAAATATATTGGGCTGGCAGGTACAATCAGGGCTCAGACAAGCCCCAAGTCTCCAAAAGAACCCACAAAAAAAAGGGCTTCTAGTATCCAATCTAGTATCCTGTTTTAACTCATCCTTTACTGATCAACAGAAAAACATATAACACTCTATACGACACTGAGAAGGATCTATATGTATTGCAGTATTTGGTGCTTCCATTTTCTCGAGGTATCTAAAGCATTTCTTTAAAAATAAAAAAAAGGACAAATAAGATAATGCCATTCAGCTCAAATTTCAAACAAACAGAGTTTGTAGTTTAGTAGAAATGTTTATTAGAGGAGAAGTGGTAGCTTGGTGGTAATTGTACTGGACTGCTACTTCAAAGATCGTGAGCACCACCAAGCGTCCAATGTGGGGTCCCTGAGAAAGACCCTCAACTCTAAACTGTTCAGTTGAATAAAGACTCAGATGAATGTAAGTCATTAGGGATGTGATGTTTCAACCCAAACACTGTTTCCTGGACAAATGTGGAATAAAAGATTTGTGATATTAAATCAGTCACTGTGTATAATTCAGTCATGTCATGGGAAGATTCTTTAAAGCATAATCCTAAATCATGAAGCAAAAAAGTTCCATGTTTATGTAAGTCATAGCTGATACGGTGGCGTTTTGGTTAGCACAGTCACCTCAGAACAAGAAGGTTCGGGATCGATTCTTGGGTCTGGGAACTTTGGTTTGCTCTCACAGTCCAAAAACATGTGCATTTAGGAGTCTTTATTTGCCCATAAAATCCCAGCCATTAGGGTTGCACAAGTCAGCGCATCCTTAGTGCCGGTCCCAAACCCCGATAAATGGGAGGGTGGCGTTAGGAAGGGCATCCAGTGTGCAAAAAAAAACCCCTACCCCTAACGGAAGCAGCCGAAGGAGAAATAATAGGTGATATGCAGAATAGATATTGATGTATTGTTATGCTTGTCTTTTTGATTCTAAACTAAAAATGATTTGTGCTGTTATTATCGGTTTATCTGTATTACAATTTAAACAACTAAAGCAAGTAAAAAAAAAACCCACTGTGCTACTTTAGTGTGCTTTATTACTTTTAAACTAGCTCCTAGTTTATTATTATTATTATTATTATTATTATTATTAATATTATGAGTTTATTTAGAGTATTAATGAAATGCTAAATGACGTATATCTACTGCAGCAAATCAAGTGACACTGCCTGTAAGTGCTGTTGTTGACTCATCTAAAACTGTTATACATTCGAAAGAATATCGGTGGATCCGATATTACAAAATGCACATCCGATAATGAATAAAGGTTTAAATATCAGTAAAAATATCATTGAAATGGAGTATCGGCCAATCTCCAGAAATACAATCTTTTACACTTTCCTCCTTCCTCCTCCCTTGTTGTTTTGAGATGAATTGTTCCAGGTTCAATACTATTGCCTAAACTACGACTCATTTGTGTAGTTGTGTAAATAAAAGGGTACAGAAAGAAAGTGTGCTGCAGTGTATCGCAAAAGAGTGAGCAGTGTTTCCTTGGATTGCGGTACCACAAGCTAAGCACGAAACTCCCCTCCCTTCCCCTAACATCGCCTGTCGTAAGAAGCTGCTATGTACTGTCAGATAACGAGCATGTTCTGGATTTAATGACTTATGTTTGGCTGAATTCATGTCATGATTCAACACACACACACACACACACACACACACACAAACAGTGCTCAGTACTAAGGACCGAGTAACTCCCTTTTGGTCAGATTTTAGGCATCCTGTGTTTGAGCAATCAGCATTCAACTCACTCTTTTCACACCCACATTTTTACAGAGACTCTAGAAACAAAATCAACACAAGGTTTTCAATTTAAAAAGTTATTTCTTCCTTATAAAGCTTTCCGCATAAAGACTGCACGTTACAAAAAAATAGATAGTACGATTCTTGAAACTTCTTTTTCTCTACACATAAAAGAAATTCAACATCTGATTATATTTATATGCTAATTATACACCAAGGGACTTCATCGGGAACCGCTCCTTCTTCTGGCCCACAGGCAGTGGGACGTGACCTGTGGCGGTCTCGATTCCGTGTGGGTCTCTGTGTCTCAGTTTGTCTGTCTCCCTGTGAGCCGTTCAGAGATCTGTCACTTTGTTTTCCAGAACGGCCGCTATCTGCTGGAGCCGCATTGTGAGCTGCTTACATTGAGCTGCAGGGTCTTCATCCAGGGCTATAATGATCTGTGTGTATGGAAGAAAGAGAGAGAGAGAGAGAGAGAGAGAGAGAGAGAGAGAAAGTAGTCACTTTATTTCAATACATGAAGCTTGGCCATTTTTTTTCATTTAAAGAAAGTTTAAGTAATTAAAAGTTAGACTAGGACAGAGAAATACAGGCATATCGACTAGTAAAAGGAGTCACGGGTCTGCTGGAGTCCATCCCAGTGCACTTAAGGCATGGGTACACCCTGGACACTTCACTAGTCCATTGCAGGGCCACACATAGACAACAACCACACACACACTCAGTACTATGGGCAATTTATAAATAGCAATCAACCACTACTCGCCTCTATTATCACCTTAAAAATAACTTCTTTTCATTCATTCATTCATTCATTCATTCATTCATTCATTCATTCATTCATTCATGTTCTTACCCCGCTTATTCCCTAATTCAGGGGTCTATCCCAGCGCACATAGGGCAAGAGGCAGGGGTACACCCTGGACAGGTCACCAGTCCATCAGAGGGCCATACATAGACAAACAACACATTCACTCCTATAGACAATTTTGACCTAACGTGCATGTTTTTGGACTGTGGGAGAAAACCAGAGTACACAGAGGAAGCCCTCACAAGCGCGGGGAGAACATGCAAACCACACAGAAACATCCCCGGCCCAGTGTTTAATATTTTGATTCATAAATACAGATTTCGATTACTGTTGTTACTCAATAAAGCACTATAGAATTGAATGAAACAGAATTTAAATTGACTGAGAGAAAGAGAACAAAAACAACAAGCAACAAACACAGACTCATTGAGGGAACGACTGTAAAGGTAAATCAAGCCAGAGATTCAGGCAAAAAGGCGGGAAAACAGAAAGAGAGATTGAGAGGGTGACAGACAGACAGAAAGCAACAGAGGGAGAGAGAGCAAGAGAGAGAGAATAAGAATGAGAGAGAGAGTGAGTGAGAGAGTGGGTGAGAGAGAGTGAGAGATTGGGTGAGAGAGAGTGAGCGATAGAGTGAGAGAGAGATTGAGTGAGAGAGAGAGAGTGAGTGAGAGAGCGAGAGAAAGAGAGCAAGTGAGAGAGAGAGAGAGAGAGAGTAAGAGAGAGCGAGAGAGAGAAAGAGCGAGTGAGTGAGAGAGAGATAGAGAATGAGAAAAAGAGCGAGTGAGAGAGAGAGCAAGTGAGTGAGAGAGAGATAGAGTGAGAGAAAGAGCGAGTGAGAGAGAGAGAGAGAAAGAGAGAGAGAGTAAGAGAAAGAGTGAGTGAGAGAGAGAGAGAGAGAGCAAGAGAGAGCGAGAGAGAGAGAGAGCGCGAGTGAGAGTGAGTGAGAGAGAGAGTGAGAAAGAGTGAGAGAAAGAGCGAGTGAGAGAGCAAGAGAGAGAGAGAGAGAGAGAGAGAGTGAGAGAGAGAGAGTGAGTGAGAGAGCAAGAGAGAGAGAGAGAGAGAGAGAGAGAGAGAGAGAGAGAGAGAGAGAGAGAGAGAGAGAGAGAGAGAG
>JAOTRA010000008.1:1455079-1468232 GCA_026260255.1 Pseudolaguvia tuberculata | reverse complement strand
CACACACACACACACACACACACACACACACACACACACACACACACACACACACACACACACACACACCACATGTTTTTGCCATGTTTTGCTCCACAGGGATGTGTAATATGAAGCTCATATGAAAGAAGACACTCTGGACTTTGAGGGTTTTATGGTTTTTCATAAGTAGTTCTGTTTTGTCTCAGCCTACTAGGGGCAACAGATTTCAAAACAACTGTGTCTATCCTCAAAGCAAAAACTGAAATTAAACCCACAATGATGCTCCTTCCAAGTATCTAAATATATATGGTGCCATATTAAACCGCTTATAGGAAAAAACACCTATCTTCTAAAAACAAGACTATTCCGGGTTAGTGTTTTTTCCCCGCACTTGTGTGGGTTTCCTCCAGATACTCCGGTTACCTCTCACATTCCAAAAACATGTAAGTTAGATTGATTGGTGATTCTAAACCGTATGTATGTGGTTGTTTGACTATGTGTGGCCCTGCGATATACTGTCCACCTGTCCAGGATGTACTCTTATGTGATCCCCCCCCCGTATTAGCTCCAGTATGTTGATAAAAATGTAGTAAATTTAAAGTAAAAGTAATGTGAAACCTTGTCTATAATGCCTACTGACTTTAGTCTGTATCTACTTGCATATACAGTATTAAACCTCCAAATAATTTATGAATTATTCCTCTACATTCTGCCTCAAGCCACTATCCTGGTCTATTTCCTTTTCATTATGCATGCGCATGTCTAGGATTTATGACCTTCCTGTCGATGTGAAATAATCCGATTCCACACCTGTCTGTGTTTGATAATATTCGGCCCCGTTTCGGCATCGTTCATATCCGAGCACATGTGTTCGGCTGTATTCCACTGACATGCCCACGGTCTGCTCACACACGCCATACACCTAGAAGTTAAACACAGCAAAAAAAATATATTAAACACTTTTAGAGAGACTGGTGGGACAATGATGCGTAAAGACAAAGCGTGGTGCAATGTAATTAGGTTTTTGGTAGCTGTGAGTGTAAATGTAGCAGTGAACACAGATCGTTTCAATTTCTACAAGACAAAGCTCATTTATCAGATGCAGTCCAGGCTGCTTAAAAATGAAAAGTATATATATATATATAAAACCCAACAGGAGATGACTTTTGTTTTGCTTTTGATGAATGAATAGGAAACGGAAGTAATATCCTGTTCTTGGTATGAAAGTAGGCGGGAAAAGAAACATGGAAAAGAACATCACATCTTAGCCTTTAAACCTCTATAGTAGCAAATTCAATTCCAGCACCACTCATTCAGCACGATTTATGAGTTACTATCATTTGTATGGATTCGTGTATTCATTACACACATGTGCGTTTTGTAGAACAGCGTCAGCACAAAACAGAGACGGGCTCGCTGACACAGGGAGAAAAGAAGAGACGCTACTCACGGAGTATTTTCTGCTTTGCGCACTGCTGCTGCACAGTCGTAGAATTCGTAGTCACGGGAGGCCACCTCCACGCTGTCGTTTACGAAGATTCGCACCGGCACCAGCACTGAATCTGTAAACAGAGTCACAGTGGGCAGAATCTCAGTACAGTGCTTTCATGGGTTTATTCCAGGTATTGCGGTTTTCCTCTCACAGTCCAAAAATGTGTACATTAGGTTGATTGGTGATTCTAAATTGGCGATAGGAGTGAGTGAGTGAGTGAGTGAGTGTGTGTGGCCCTTTGATGGTATGATTCTATGGGGGTGTACCATTCCTGCCTTTTACCCTTTAGAGATCTGGGATGGGCTCCTGCAGATCTCTATGACACCGAATTAAGTGGATGAAAGATGATATAGAAGATGAAAGAATGAATACTCAGCCTACAGAAGAAGTCTATAGGGTGAGGGGGAAATTTAATGATGATTGGTCTTCAATGGCTGGACATGTAGAAATAATGATATTATTGACAACATGATTAATTAATTGTAAGTCGTGGTTTAGCTGTTGGACAGCTACCAGAAAGACCAGAATTCAATTCCTACCCCCAACAAGCCACCACTGTGGGGGATAAATGTGAATCCCTCTGGAGAAGGGTGTCTGCCAAATGTATATTTTTTTAAAATGTCATTAACATATTGTTGATAAGGGAATCCCTAAATGGCAATCTGAACAACACGCATTACATGCCCACCTAATGTCTTGAACACATAGAAATGAACATGTTTAGCCTGGATAATGTGCTTGGTATGGTGGGGGTAGAGTCAGTAGGAAGGGGAGAAGTGGGGGTAGGATTAATAGGGTAGGGATAAATGTAGTAGGTTAATGTGGTAAGGGCAGGGTTAATGTGGTACGGGTGGGAGGTTAATGTGTTGAGGCTGGTTGGTGTAGGGTTGATTTGTAGGGGTGGTCTTAATGGAATAAGGGCGGGGGTGAAGTTAATGGCATAGGGGTGGGTAAGTTTAATGTGGTAGGAATTTGCCAGTTCCACCTTTAACTCCCCCACTGCTGATAATGAAAGGCAATACTGCTTACTGTGACTGGTGTTTTCTGACAGACTGGTGTATGTAGGTAGTTTTTGGGGTATGTGGGTAGTAAGCAATAAAAAAAAGACATCAATGAATGAAATAAATCGTGAGCACCACCATTTAGTTTATAGTCAATAGTGTCTATTAGTGTATTGAACTGAAATGCATTCCAGACTCGAGCATTCTAGATTTTGAGTGGTACCTTGGTGCGGCGGTGTAGGGGGAAGCCGGTTAGGGGGAGGCAGGTTGCATCTGACCATCGAGTCCACCATGATGGCTTTACTATTGGACAAGCCAATTGTGCAGTGGATCCTGTCAAAGTCTCTGATGCCGGGCAGTGAAGGAACGTTGATCTCAACCTAAGGAGGGTAAAGATCCCAATGTAGGCAATAAATGTCATATTAATGAACAAACAAAACCCTGAAATATGAAGACAAGACAAGAAACAAAGTCTCTGGATGAGACTACGGCAACAAAAGCAAGGTCATGTGACTTGCTGGGGATGAAGAGTAATAGAAAAGAGCACTAACTTTTAACCTTTATGAAATACGATTCTAGTGGACCCTGATTACATATAAGACTGGAAGACTGGAAGAATTTATTCTGGACCAGCTGCAGCATCACACCCTAAAAATGGGCCATCTAAAGAGGTCGGAGTAGAAAACTATGCTCAAAGTCCTACTGAGGCCCACAGGGTCATATCATTTTGAAAAGTGGTAGATAAAGTTATAGATGAAGGTAGATAAAGGTAGATGAAGTTATGTTCAGTTGATAGATACAGTATTAATGCAGCACCTCAGTAGTAGTTATTACAAGTTATACAGGCAAATGCTTATATAATGTATGTACTAAGCCAGAGGACAGGAGATATTTCTTTAATTTACTACATATACATGTACAGAAATGGTAGTTTGGTAGAAAATGAACAGTTGAATTCAGCTATTAGAAGCAAATATAGCAGTAACTGTTATTTACGTTATCAGAATAAATGTAGCTTTATTTCAGAGCATCGTACTGTATTTCTAATTTGACTAAAATGTGAAATAAAATCGACCATAACACTTTAATCCTACTTACTGTGTTAATGGATTTTGGGAAACCCAGAGCTCAACTCAAAGGATTTATCCTGGCTAGGATGTAGCATTACACACATGAAAGGGCCAATTTAGCAGAAATATATAGTCCCTGACGAAAGTCTTGTCGCTTGTGTACAAATTGACCTGAAGTGCCGCTGAAATATATTTCTAATCAAGATTTTATTTTACAAGAAATAACTCATTTTAATCCCAACAGTTTTTTTTTAGATAATGTTTTATGCAAAACGAAATAGTCAAAAAGTATTGTAATATTCACAGCTTGGTAAATCCAATTGAGTCAATTATTGCAAGACATAAGTGTTGTCGCCTTGTCATATGAGCTTCACCTGTGACTAATAATGGATCAAGTAGGTCTCAGATGTGAATAAAAAGAACCCCATTAAACTAGACCTTCACATCAACTGCAACTAGACCTCTGCAAACAGCTAAATCAAGTGTTGATTAACAAGAGGCTGAAGACCAGATCCACCGCTGTGTCTCTTTGTCAAGTACAGAGGATAAAAAAAAGATTTGAAGAGACTGGAGACGTTTTTGACAAGCCCATGCCAGGCAGACCCCCCGCAAGCCAACTGCTTGACAGGACCGTTTGTTGGCTCAAAAATCCAGGGCCAGCCCATTTTCCACTGCAGCAGTGCTCCACCTGAAGTCCCTACGTCAAACAGAACAGTTTGTTGGATTCTGTCTCAAAATGGCCTCCATGGTCAAATCAGTGCCCAGAAGCCAGCAATAAACAAAAGACAATTGAAAACCGTGTGGCATTCGCCAAGACCCACAGCCTGCTAAAAGAATAGACGATGGAAATGTGGCAGAAGGTTGATTTTGTAGATGAATCTTCTGTTGAATTACACCCCAGTCGCCACAAACAGTGCAGGAGACCTACTGGAGCCCGCATGGATCCGAGATTCACTCAGAAAACAGAGAAGTTTGGTGACGGAAAAATCATGGTCTAGGGTTACATCTAGTAAGGGGGTGTGCGAAAGATCTGCACGGTGGAAGGCAACATCAATAGTCTAAAATACCAAGAAATCTTAGCTACCTCTCATATTCCCAACCATAAAAGAGGCCACATTCTGCAGCAGGATGGTGCTTCATTGCATACTTCCATCTCCACATCAAAATTCCTCAAGGCGAAGAAGATCAAGATGCTCCAGGATTGGCCAACCCAGTCACCAGACATGAACATCATTGCACATATGTGGAGTAGGATGAAAGAGGAAGCATGGAAGACGAAACCAAAGAATATTGATGAACTCTGGAAAGCATGCAAGCTTTCGTTGCCAATAAATTGTCCAACCCCATGGATTTTCATGCTCATGAAAGTCATACAAGATATTACATTTGGATCTCACAACACCACTACTTTTTGTTGACATATTTTTGTAATAGGCGAGAAAAGTTTTGTCTTGGCAAAATTTGACCTTTCTGTCTTGATTAAATGACAAATCTTTTTTCACTGCATTACACATCATTTGGGAGGATTCACCAAAGTCAGGTTATAGCAGATGTGTCTAGAAATTAAATAAGCGACAAAGCTTTTGTCAGGGACTGTACACCTCAGTGCATGTTTTTGAACAGAGGCACCAGAGAACCACACATAAAGTTAGAGTTACAGTTTGGCATACGCTCTTATCCAGAGCGACTTACATTTGGTCTCCTTTTTACAACTGAGCAATTGGTTAACGGTCGATTGGTGATTCTAAATTGTCCATAGGTGTGTTTGTTGTTTGTCTATGTGTGTGGCCCTGAGATGAACTGGAGACACGTCCAGGGTGTATGCTCGCCTCTCGCCCTATGTGTGCTGGGATAGGAGCAGCAAACCCCCGTGACCCCGAATTAGGTTATAAGCGGGTTAAATGAACGAACTGCAGAATGTCCTGAAAGTGCTTATAATAAAGTTATATCACTTGGACATTCATTGGTTGCCCAAATTATGTACAAGGAAAAGAAGATACTGTTTTATTTAGAAAAACCCTTAACTTAGAATTAGAAGTATTTTTATTTTTAAAATCGTTTGGTACAAACAATAGAATAAACAAATTAACCTGCTAATACACATAATAAAGGTTACTGTAAAGAATAGGAGTAAATGTCAACTAAGCTTTATTATGGAATCTTTATTACCTTATTTCCACTTCACTTCCACTAAACTGTGATGAGAGAAAAATAAACTCCTTGTCATTTGCCTGGATAATAATACAGCAGAAACAATACGAGCTAAACACAATAGTTATTGTAGTCATTTGTTCAGTTCGTTCACCATACAGTGTAAATGTGCAGCAACCTCACAGCCACCAGGAAACGGTGCGCTCACTTTTTCCAATCATTGTATGAGAAAGAAAAAAAGTTTCAAAAGAAGTGTGGTAATTACAGTTCTGACACCTGCAAGGTTACCTGCTGTGATCTCTTGCAGCTTAGGTTGGGAGGATGGAAGGAAACTATTTTAACGCATTGCTGTCTGGGGCTCCACAGCCAGCCGTTCTTCTCTTCAGCTCGACTGCACTCTGACCTTCTGGTACATCTACAGTGTGAGAAAAAAAACAACGCACACATCTCAGGGTACAAGTCTCCACAGTCACTAATTCTGGTACGGTGTGTATGCTTTTCATGGACATTTCTACCGCATGTGTGTGTGTGTGTGTGTGTGTTATCCAGTATGTGTGTGTCATTAGGATTTGTTAATTGGTGCCTTACTAAACATTAAAAAAGTACATTTCCCTAGTTCAAATTGTTTCAAGAAAATTCCCAAAGAATGTGATGTGATATTTGTTAGTTAGTCTCTTGTCTATAAGTTAAAATTTAATGGTGAAGCATAATTCATCCTCACAATTACATAAACTCAGATGAGATTCATTTAATAACAGATGTACTAATAGAGACTGTATATTGGACGGTAGGGTGGCATAGTGGTTAGCACAATTGGCTCACAACAAGAAGGTCCCGGGTTCGAATCCTGGGGAAGGGGTCTTTTGGTGAAGAGTTTGCATGTTCTCACAGTGCTTGGGTGGGTTTTCTCCAGGTACTCCAGTTTCTTTCCACAGTGCAAAAACATGTACATTAGCTTGATTCATTTATTCATTCATTCGGGGTCACGGGGGTCTGCTGGTGCCTATCCCATCTCACATAGGGCGAGAGGTACGGGTACACCCTGGACGGGTCGCAAGTCCATCTCAGGGCAACACATAAACAAACAACCATTCACACACACATTCACTCCTATGGGCAATTTAGAATCAACAATCCACCTAATATGCATGTTTTTGGACTGTGGGAGGAAACCGGAGTACTCGATGGAAACCCACGCAAGTGCAGGGAGAACATGCAAACTCTGCACATAAAGATCCCCAGCCTGGAAATCGAACCGGGGACCTTCTTGTTATGAGGCAATTGTGCTATCTACTATACCACCGCGCCGCCCATTAGTTTGATTGCTGATTCTAATTTGCACATAGCAGTGAGTGTATGCGGTTGTTCATCTATGTGTTGCCCTGTGAAGGACTGGTGACCTGTCCACACCTCACACCCTCTGTGACCTGGATAGGCACCAGCAGTCCCTGTGTCCCTGAATTAAGGAATAATCGGGTTTAGAAGATGAATGAATGAATGTACTGTGTAATATTTTACTCTCTATAGTGTCTTGTTTTTCTCGCAGTTTCTGTGAAAATAGCAGAAGGCTTCAGTAAAAATGTCCTCGGGGAGAAACATCTATCATAACACTAGTTATGTGTAGTTTTCAGTGTGTGGTTAGCACGGTCACCTCACATCAAGAAAGTCCTGGGTTTGATTCAAAGGGGTTTTTCTGTGCTTTGTTTGTATTTTCTCTCTGCGCTTGCATGTGTTTTCTCAGAGAACTTTGCACATTAGATTGATTAGTGACTCTAAATCGCACATAAGAGTGAGTATGAGTGTGTGTGTGTGTGTGTGTGTGTTGTTTATGTGTGGCCCTGTGATAGACTGGTGACCTGTCCAGGGTGTTCCTGCACTATGTGCGTTGATATAGGGTTTAGCAGACCCCCATGACCCCAGAAGATGAATGAATGAATATCTATACTTTTAATCAACAATAAGCATAGCAGTATATTTACAAAACATATATTTTTGCATGTAAAGGCTATAAACTGAGAACATACAGCACACTGTCCAAGCCTTAAATTATAAAATAAATATCACTATATCAATAAAATATCACACTTCCAACCCACCCCCCTCTCTGTGTCTTTACTTTTTACATGTAGTTTCCTTTTTAGAATTTTTTTCTTTAAAACTTTTATCCAACCATTTATCTTATCTTATTTCAAGTCTGCAGTCTAGCCCAAGAGACTATGGGGACAAGGTGAGAGACAAACATCACAGGACACAATCACTGCAGACATTTTCGTGATGACAATCAGTCTGAATGTCTCTGTGTCATAGGAAAAAAATGCAAAGGAAAGAATATGAATCTATCGAGAATCCACATAAGGCAGAAGTGGGAATTCAACCTCCAACTGTGGGTGGTGTAGCCTTAGGACTCTCTACTAGAACCTACAGATTATGCCTAGTATAATGTCATTCATTCATTCATTCATCTTCTTGCCTGCTTATTCCCTAATTCGGGGTAACGGGGTCTGCTGGTGCCTATCCCAGCGCACATAGGGCGAGAGGTGGGGGTACACCCTGGACGGGTCACCAGTCCATCGCAGAGCCACACATAAACAAACAACCATTCACAAACACTTTCACTCCCATAGGCAATTTAGAGTCACCAATCGACCTAATCTGCACGTTTTTGGACTGTGGGAGGAAACCGGAGTACCCGGAGGAAACTCACGAAAGCGCGGGGAGAACATGCAAACTCAGCACAGAAAGATCCCTGACCCGGGATTCGAACCCGGGAACCTTCTTGTTGTGAGGTGACCGTGCTAACCACTACGTATAATGTCATATTCAACCTAATTCCACATCTACATCAATCCGGTTTATACCTGTTTATCTTACCCGGTCATTTTTTCCGTTTCAATGTAGTATAAAAAGCTTTGCATTCGCTGTGACATTTTAATCATCATGAACAGAGATCAATAATCAATAATCCTCATGAACAGAGATCAATAATCAATAATCTTCACCTGCCCTCCATAACACACCAGCCACAGTAAGGGTCTTTCTGGGCAACGCAGGATTTGCAGTCAGTCTTCTGGTGGCACGATTGTACCGGTACCTTAGTGATCTATAAAAACGGCAAAACAATTTATGTTGAAGCTTTTTGTTAAGTTATCATTATAAAATCATACCTGCCACATTAGCTGGTGGTGCACATAAAAAAAAAAGACATTAGAGCACATTTAGTGCAACATCAAACATAACCTACGGGCAGAGAAATGAACTCCTTCACAAACCCAAACAGACTTAATGCATTGATAAATGACTGCACTGCAGGCACCTTTTTCTCCGTAGTGATGTATATGTGACTCTGGGTCTTGTCGAAGAAAAGATTCTTATTCACATGCTCGCCCATGGTGTCTCCTGGAACTCGGTTGTACACCTCAGGTTTGCTTGACAAATGAACCTGAGTGGGTGGAGAACAATAGACATGGAGCAGGTTGCAATTATACAGTGCAGCATGGGACAAGAGAAAGCCGTCAAGCCGTATCCAAAACCCACACAGAGTGTCTTCAGTCATGTCTCAGACATATCTGACACAATGTTATCTTTAAACGAATAGTCTACGAACCAGTTAATGACCAGAAACTCCAGTACCCTGCTTGGAAGAACACCAAAAATAGCCTCCTGTACCACTCATCCTACCTTAGTCGTGCCATCAGGACGATGGGGCTGAGTGAAAGCAAGACGCCAGGTTTTTTTTTTTTCCCCCCCTGAACAAGCCTTCTCCCTTCTGTTTAATCTGACAAAGTTCCAAAGCTTTAATGAAGAATCCATGTAGGAGGTTTCTCTATATTACCCAAAGGCCCAGACGAATGTGACAACTGATTCATGATCTAAAAACAATTCTCCTCCATCTACAGTCATCGGATGGAGACATGCAACGAAAGACCTTTTTTTAAAATCTGTGATAACTTTAAGGTACCTCATATGCACCTTTAGCATTGGACAATTATTAAATAATAGGTTTTGTTCCATAAATAATTCGTTTACGTTCTATGAATTCTGTTGGATCCAATAGTTCTTGGTTTGTTTCCATCATAGAATTAATGATACATAAGAATAATGATACATAAGAAAGCTTTCCAAAATTCTTCTGATATCTACCTTAAACCCGGCTGTCACTTTGAAAACTTTTTTAAAAATATTTCTTTTGTATGCAATCCGGTTTTCCTGCAACACCTACCTTCAGTACTTCTCCCATGGTGTTCCCTACAAAGGCGATAGTGTGGTCGTTTTCCACAGCGATAGCCACAGCAGTCAGATGACCTCGAGCTTGCTTGGTAAAGAACGGCTCTGCCTGCAGGGCGAACTCGGGCCTGCTGGCCAGAGGGGAGCGTAGGAACTCTGCTCCACACCGGTTTTGATCCACAATTTCTTTCTACATACAAGAAAGCAAAACTCAGAAAAATTATATAATAATTTTATAATATTTAATAATAATAATCAAATATTTAGATCTGGGGCGGCGCGGTGGCGTAGTGGATAGCACAGTCGCTTTCTGTGAGAAGTTTGCATGTTCTCCCCGCGCGCTCCGGTTTCCTCCCACAGTCCAAAACCATGCAGATTAGGTGGATTGGTGATTGTAAATTGTCCATAGGAGTGAATGTGTGTGTGAATGGTTGTTTGTCTATGAGTTGCCCTGAGATGGACTGGCGACCCGTCCAGGGTGTACCCCCGCCTCTCGCCCTATGTTTGCTGGGATAGACGCAGCAGACCCCCGTGACCCCGGATTCGGGAATAAGCGGGTAAGAAGATTTCCTCCCACAGTCCAAAAACATGTACATTAGGTGGATTGGTAAATGTAAATTGTCCATAGGAGTGAATGTGTGTGTGAATGCTTGTTTGTCTATGTGTGGACCTGTGATGGACTGGAGACCAGGGTGTACCCATGCCTCTCGCCCTATGTGCGCTGGGATTAGGGAATAAGCGGGTAAGAAGTTGAATGAATGAATAAATGAAGGAATCCTGGGTTCTCTTCAGGTACTCTGGTTTCCTCCCACAGTCCAAAAACATGTACATTAGGTTCATTGGTGATTCTAAATTTCCCATAGTCAATGTCCGTGTGGGCGAATTAGGGAATAAGATGGTTGGAAAATGAATGAATGAATGAATGAATGAATGAATGAATGAATATGAATTTTGGCACCGTGTAAAAAACAATAGAAAAAAAGGAGAAAGAAAAAAGATTTCATGGAGTCAGTCAGTAGTTGACCTCTGCTCCTTCATTTTAAGAGATGATTGGAATCCTGCTTTCAATTCTCTAGATTAGAATCTATACCAAAATATCCTGTTTTGTCATGATTTATTTTCTTTTATTCATAAAGTATAAATGATATAAGTATTTATATATATATATATTACATAGCAGTCTCTTAATTATTTTTATTATTCATGTAGCATTTAGGTTAAAAATTACAGGTTCATTTGTTTATTCATCTGGATGAATTATCTCAGCACATATAAGGTAAAAGGCAGCCTAAACAGATCACCAGTCCATCACAGGGCCACACATAGATGAACAACACCCCCCCCCCCCACACACACACAGACACTTATGAGCAATTTTAGAATCACCAATTAATGTACATGTTTTTGGACTATAGGAGAAAACCGGAGTGCCCATGCAAACTCCAGGACCTTTATCTAGAAAGTCGTTTGTCCAAAATAGGTTGAGAATAAATGATTTAGTGGAAAAAATGAAAATAAATCTGGAACAGGTTAAAAAATGACATATATTTCAGTGTCCCACTAATTTAATTCATATTGCAACAACTGATCTGGAGTCATTGTAGTACTTACACTATGTCGATGAGCACATGGATTTCCTGAACTGGATATATAAGGGCTGTACACTGCTGGTCTTCCTCCAATCTTTCCGTAGTCAGTGTAGCAGGCACTAAGGATGTCCTCCAGCCTTTCGTTAATACGCTTTAGTGGATACATGCAAATTGCTGAGTCTGTCGCGTTCTCACCATCCGACGTGGCTACCATGAACAGTACTTTATCCCAGACTGTTATGGTTCCGTATAAACCAGAATTTAGCATGGCACGAGCTAGCTCCTTTCCTGGCTCGGTCACGTACGCAGCCTGGACTTTATTATAGCGGATGCCATTCGCGCTGCAGTTCAGCTGCAACTCAGTGTAGGAGTAATAACCTTCATCTTTCTCACACAGGCGAGACACAAATGTGAAATTCTTGTTGTCAGTTCCACCCTGAGTGCGCGAAAAAAGGAAATAAACAAAGCCAGAGTCTTTAAAGACAAAGCGGAATTGGTGCTGATACTTGGGGGCAAAGGGTATAGCCTGGACCGCCGAGGCCTCTACAATGCTCTCAAACACAACCCATTCCTTGTAGTTCTCCAAGATGCGTGTGGTTATTAGCTTGGGGTTGTCCTCCTGGCTGCCATAGCCCTTCCCGACCAGAAAGACGTTAAATGGCTTCTTCTCTGAGTCGTCCTTAAACTGAAACGTAGCTATAATCCCGACAACCGAGACGCTGTCCTCAATGCTGGCAGCATATGTCCTTTCTCCTTTACTGTCACTGTAGTAGATCTGCTGATTCACATTGCTGAGGTTCAGCAGGGAGCAGATCCCTCTGTACACACTACCGCAGGCTATCAGAGATCCGTTTGCAGAATGAACCAAAAGGAGCTTGTTGACGTTATTCGTGTCTTTAAGGTCCGCAGACATGCATGTGGAGGTGGACACGGGTGGTGTGCAGCTCCGAGCATCTTTCTTAGGCCCAGTCTCGGCTTTAGCTTCGAGCTTCAGAAAAGCGTCCAGCTGGTAAATGGCGTTGATGGCACCTAGGTAAACTCGGCCCGTGACGGGGTCCTGCACAACGTTGTTGATGTTTGTAAGTGTGTGAAAGTCCAAAACTTTTCCATCACTGGAAAAGGAGGAGACACCCACAAAGAGCAGGACCATCAGTACCCAATCTCCCATATCTGTAAACACAAATAAAATAAGTGTTGTTAGTAGAGAAATAAATGATGGAGTACTTAATAAAAGGCAGGGACAAGAAGGCTGTGTTTCAGCTACAATGAGAAATGGAAGATAGATCTTAAGAACAAATATTTAAAAAAATGTCTAAATGTTGGTGTACAGTCCCAATCCCAAATCTCTCTCTCTCTCTCTCTCTCTCTCTCTCTCTCTCTCTCTCTCTCTCTCTCTCTCTCTCTCTCTCCTGCTGGCTCTCTGAGGACATTAATCTTAGTTTGGTCACAGCTGCTCGAGCACAGTCAATCATCTGTTGCTTATCTCATTACAAATAAATGACAACAAGACAATACAACTCACAGAGACTACTACACTATAAAAACACACAAACTTAAACCCTGTTTACTTTTAAACACACACACACACACACACACACACACACACACACACACACACACACACACACACACACACACACACAC
>JAOTRA010000008.1:1423809-1448014 GCA_026260255.1 Pseudolaguvia tuberculata | reverse complement strand
CACACACACACACACACACACACACACACACACACACACACACACACACACACACACACACACACACACACACAAGGGCTATTAAATTGTCTTTAAACCATTGGTCGTAGGGTGAAGAAGAAAGGGGATGATTTGCCCAGTCCTGTGATTTCTCCTTCTGATTGATTATCTCTCAGTCATGTTTTGGTAGTGGGTTAATGGCTGATAAATATCAGTTGTGTAAGATAAGTTAGAGAAGAAGTGACACAATAGAACACAGTAGCAAGAACCACTTGTCAGATGCAATGAAGATAATGAGCACCTTGTTATTGTGGACACACCAAAAGGCAGGAATTAAACGTATTTGTCGATGGCCAAGCAAGTGAGAGTGTGTAAGAGAAAAAGAGACAGGAGGGGGGGGGGGAGTGGTTGAGGTAAACATGGTTACAGAGTTAGTTTGGAAAGCTTGTGAGACATCAGCTACCCAATTTCCATATGAACAACTACCCCACTGTCGGGACTGGCACTTCATTTATTTCAATTTGACTGAGTGAGTTGGGAGGGTGGGATGACATGGAGTATGGGGAGGGTTTGGGATGGTTGAGCATCTCACTCTGGCAACCAGGCCAGCATCAAGCCAGCTGCTACCCATGCACATTTCCCCTTGAGAGGCCACTCATATACAAGCGCACTTCTCTCTACCAAATCATACATGATATTCACAAGCGTCTCAGCTGCATCTCGCCATCTTCTCATGGAGCGAATGTGTATCAGGAGGCGAGGTGTGTAATGATGTGTGTGTGTGTGTGTGTGTGTGTGTGTTTGTGTGGGTTCAGGGAGGAGTGTCGATCCATCACCACTTTGTCAGGACACTTCTGTGTATGTGAGAATATATGTTTGTGCCATGGCCATCATTTAGATTCAGCGTTTTTGTCTGATGGTAGAATACTGCTGCTGGATTTGTCTGTTTATAGCAATAGCATGCTTTCTAAATTCGCACCCCTCTGGAACAGCTGGGAAGTGATGCGAAACACACACACACACAAGCGCGCTAAGACCATCCTTCACGCATGCTGATCGTCAATGTCCTGAATGAGCTTGCTCTTGACAGGCGCTCTTGAGTGTCTGCATTATATTTGCATGACGTGTATAATCCAGAGCTACATCTGGCCCTGGAAATGCCTGATTAACCACAGAAAGTATGCAGAGGTGCCAAAATTCACCTCTACCGCCTGTGCATTCCGGGACTCCTTAACACTTCCTCGCGCTTTCCATACAATTAAGAATTCATGGACAAAATCTATTACACACCTTACTGGCTTTAATGATTGCACTCAGTGCTCATGATGAGCAATGAGGCGTGCACTGAGGCGGGCGCTAATACAGAACCATTTTATTGCTTTGTCACCAAACATTCAAGGGGAATACTGATCCACTTCTGATGAAATGTGGCTCTTGGAAACTTACACCTATCTCCAGCCTGGCGGGCCTGTCTGCAGAGAGCAATACTTAAATGAGCGCTTTGTTGTTTAAAAGCTTGAGGATTACAATCTCTTTTTCTCTTTGCTAGCTTTTAAATGTACCACTTTTAGAAATCTGCCTGTGAAAAACGGCAGACGTGGATTTCCTGCTTACATTTGGCACTTTTTAAATGATCAGCGTGAAAATAAAGATGGAGGTTGCCATTTTTTAGTTCAGGTTATCTATGCTAGCATCACCAGCTGCATTTTGTATTTTTCCTTAAGACAAACTTTGGCCCGGCATATTAGTAAGAGTTATTGGATGCTGAGGAAACTAGTGGCTTAAGAAGTGTTTTCTGTAGACGGTTTTGGTTTGTCTCAGCTCTAGATGCTACGCCTGTGAACCATCACCTGAATATCTGATGAACATGGAACAGCAGAAACAAGCAGAAACAATGCAGACATTTTAAAAGTTTATATTAAATCCACCTACACTATATTGCCAAACGTTTCTGGTCACATGGCCATCAAATCCATATGTGGTTCCACTCAAAATATGCTACAAATATGGAAACCTACCGAATATTTTGTTTTATGGTGTAGCATTACATTATTCTTCCGCTGGAACTAACAGACTCCAATGTTCCAGCATGGCAATGACCCTGAGCACAAAAGCTCTATTATCACATGCTGGGTTATTATTAGAGTGAAAAAAAAAAAAAAACATTGTGCGAAACAAAGTCCTGATCTGCACTCCAGACCTCCTTACCTTACATTAGTGTCTGATCTGGCTAATACTGTTTGAGCTGAATAAAGAGATATCTCAAATTGAAGCACAACATTGGACTGGAAAGTCTTACTAGAAGACTAGAGCTTCATTTAATCAATATGGCAGAAGTCATTTAAATTGCTTTTGATGTTTTTTGATGAAAGTGTTTATGATGCTCAGGTGACCACATACGTTTGACAATACAGTGTATATTGTATTTTTTTTTTTTTTCAATGAACAGACAGCCATCATGAAAGTCTAATTTTATATGGACACATGAATCCGTCATGGGAATAGCTGGGGTGCATTGAATTGTCCAAATGATGTGAAACAAACACAAAACAAATTGTGCTTGGTTGCTTCACATGTCACTTAGATGCTATATTAGTTTGAAAGGACCATACTTTAATGCCTCTAGATGTTCTTCTGTATATTTATAATGGGAGCGTTTCTATTGTAGGTTACCATCAACAATCATTAGTAGAGCCAACTTATAAATAATAGCGCTCACACGTCCATAGTAGTGAGAAAAACGGACACCTAGCAGATGTCCTTGGTCTCTTTGTTGTTCAGACATTTTCTGATATGCAGCTTTTTTTAATCAGTTCCTGAAATAATTCATTGATGATCATTTCTCATCAACCAGTTTGATCTGAACAGACCTTTCTGATTACAGCTGTCTAAATGTTTTCACTTAAACCCTTTAGATATCATTTATTCAACACCCTGTTTCTGTTACTACACAAAGCATGTGATATATGCATAAAACAAATTGCTAATTGGATTACAGTTACAGTTTGGCATTTGGCAGACACTCTTTTTATTCTTTTTTTTTTTTTTACAACTAAGCAATTGTGGGTTAAACGGTGATTGCTGATGGAGGTGGAAGTCGAACCCCGGTCTTTCTGGTATAACCCCTTAACCACTAGGCTACCACTTCCCAATTGGGTGTCGCCTAGCTAACACTGCATGGTTTTTCATTGACACTTTATTTTGAGGTTCATTCATTCATTCTAACCTGCTCATTCCCTAATCCGGGGTCACATGCATCTGGAGCCTGTCCCAGCACACATAGGGCAAGAGGCAGGAGTACACCCTGGACAGATCGTTGCTCCATCACAGGACACACATAGATGAAGAATCACTCACACACACATTCACTCCTACAGGCAATTACCACCAAATCACCAATCAAACTAAATGTACAGGTTTTTGGACTGTGGGAGGAAACCAGAGTACCCAGAGGAAACTTATGCAAGTGTGGGGAGAACATGCACAGAAAGATCTTTGACTTGGGATTTGACCTAACCACTATGCCATCACGTTGCCCTCATTGTATAGTTAAACACTGTGAAGGTTTTAGAGCTGGGATTTATAACTCTTAGGTAAAAAACCCATATAAACCCTGGTAAAATACCCTCAGGCAAAAAGCAATGCTAACCTCATTGCTTAAGTGCAAATCTGATTGTGTAATCATGTGTCAAGTATAAGCTAAATATTTTTACACAACTGTATAGAAAATATAGGAGTGGGGCACACTAGGGATCAACAGCGAAATGGAAAAAGCTTTCTAAGCCAGCGTACAAGCAGAACAGTGAGTCAGCGCTAACACAAAGCCAGCTCTCTGGTGATGAAAATTTCATCTGTGACAGGGTTAGAATCTTCTGTGTTGACAACAATACCCATATCATTTACGTCAATTTCCAAAAGGCTATCGAAAGCCTTAACTGGTTTGGGATTAGGCCACATGTCTGTCTTGCCATATCTATCACGCTTCAGTGTGTCCAGTGGCCCAGAGGCCCACAGCTCACAGCCGTTTGTGTAATAGCTAAACAAATACCATTATCCGGGTGTGATGGAGCCAGAGGAGCAGCTCTGACTCTGGCACTTGGTTAATTCCTACAGCCCCCATCGAAGCTAATGAGGGCTTTATCCAACACAGAGAGAGAGAGAGAGAGAGAAAGAAACAGACAAAGGGAGAGCAAAAACAGCCAGCACAAAGCAACAGTGCCTCAGGAACAAGTTATGAAGCTCAACCAACAAACCCACGCAACTATTTGCAGTTTATTAGGAACGATTAACAACTAATGAGGCAATCAAAAACATTACTAGCTAGCTAGGATATTTGGTCAGTGTGAAACGTGGTTCATTTCAAATAACCAGCATCTAGATCTCTCTCTCTCTCTCTCTCTCTCTCTCTCTCTCTCTCTCTCTCGTTAATGTGTGGTACAGAGGAAAAACACTCATCCAGAGAGGACTAGCGGGTGATTAGGTCCACTGAGACAGCTCTGACCTTTTTCTTTAAGATCAACTTGCATACGTCTGCTATTTTTTATATCAGTGCAGAAGCCAGCCATCGTTTGAACACCGCCCTCCATGAAATGCCACAGTTGTAAATGAGCAAGAAAGTCATCAGGAATTCTGCACGACTGTCCCTCATCCGTATAGTGACAGGAACGTTTGTTTCCCTGCCCTCAGCACTTCTTCGCTCACGGGCTGGCTACGGTCTGTGCTAACAAAAGCGCCTCTCATGACAAAGGGGTCAGACTCGCCAAACTTAGTTGCGCTTCTGCAACATCAGTGATATTACTGCGTTTCTCTTATGCTGCAGTCATTGCTATGTCATACCATTCGTTTAGGCCAGCAGTTTAAACCAGTACATTTATCTTCTCAGCACCTGCTCCATACTTTTCTGCTGGAAAGCAGGAATTCCAGAACAACCACATGGGCCGAG
Source organism: Pseudolaguvia tuberculata (assembly GCA_026260255.1). NCBI lineage: Eukaryota > Metazoa > Chordata > Actinopteri > Siluriformes > Sisoridae > Pseudolaguvia > Pseudolaguvia tuberculata. The sequence continues at coordinate 1,443,072 of JAOTRA010000008.1, read as the reverse complement.
GTGATAATCTATTCAACAACAACAAAAAAATGCTTTACAGTCCTAAGTAGCTCTAGGGAGACCTTACAGCGGGATCTCAGTTCAAAAATCAGCATGTCTTAAGGCAGGGTTGGCCAACCAGCGGCTCCTAAGCCGCATGTGGCTCTTAGCCTGGTTTCATGCGGCCTGGTTTCTTGCGTTTGTATCAAAATTTGTGTTTTTTTAATGAGCGCATTTTTGCTTTGCTTGAATTCAATTCGGTATTTTCGTGAAAAGCACACGCGCGTGCGTGAGATGAAAATTTCGCAAAGATTCCCAGTAAACGCGGAGATCATAAAAGTAAACAATTATCGTTAATTGATCTCTCTCATGGAAGCAGACGTCCAACTGTCCCACCACACTATTGAACACAGAATATCGGACATTAACACGGCTTATAGAATCACAGTTACACTCTGACATGTGAGTGTTTTAGTGTTCTATTGAATGAGAGCTGTGACATACTGTACAAGACAAGCCTCAGTTGGTAATATTTACACGGTGTGTGTCTAACGATTGTGAGATATTGTGTAATTAGACAGGACCAGTGGAAGAACATGTGAAAGAAACAATAGGGCTGCATTTTTTTACTATTGTAAATTATTATATTTTTATTTGTGAATTTGGGTGAACTGAGTGTGTGTGTGTGTGTGTGTGTGTGTGTGTGTGAGAGAGAGAGAGAGAGAGAGAAAGAGAGAGAGAGAGAGAGAGAGAGAGAGAGAGAGGTGTGGGTGACGTTCATGTGTGCCCATGTGTATGATGTTGCTCTTTGCAGTAACACAGTAAGAAATGAGGCTCTTGGTCTCTGATTGGTTGGCCACCCCTGTACTATGGTATGGAGGTGCTTATGTTTTGGGATGCAGTAGCAGTACGAATGCTAAAAGCACAGAACGATTTAAGAGACCATGTCTATTTCAGGCAAGTCCTTGTGTATTTCAGAAGGACGATGCAAAACTACAACTATTATAATAGCATGGCTTCATAATAGAAGAGTGCAAGTGTTGAATTAACCTGCATGCAGTTCAGATCTTTCAACTATGGAGAACATCTGGCATATAATTGAACAAAAAATACACCAAAGATAACCACAAACTCTTAAAAGCTAGAAGAATGTGTAACAGGGAAGAATGGGACCAAATTCAAACAAAAAGAAACTCCTAACCTCGATGCCCATGGTGTAACCAAACTCTTATGAAAAGGAGAGGGGATACTGCACTATGGTAAGCATGCCTCGTACCAACTGTCAGACCTGAATTTATATCTAAAATGAATTCTGCATTAATTATTGCATTGGTACCCGGAATACAAAGTACTAACCTGTAAGGCTTGTACTTTATATTCACTACATTTCAATGTCTTCCAGCCCAGTCTCTCTACAGTGGAACCGAGTTTTACAGGCGTCTGACATGTAGACAGGTAGTTTAATTAAATTTGAAATCTGCAAGCACATCACTAAGCGGTCACTCCAGCCATCAGAACTCTGGAACCCGATCCTGTATCTATCCAAGAGCTCTGATGTTCCACATAAACCATTTTCTTACTGTCTCCTAGCAGTTCATTAGATGATTTCATGAAATTATAAATATATAAGGCAGAAAGCATGCCAGGCTTCCTGGTGCTGTAATGCTTTTAAAAAAAGGGCATACCTACGGTATTAGCAAAGGCTGCGAGAAATGTCCTATCACCTCAGGATATCTTCTTATCTGCTTGGATCCAGGGCTTAGGTTATTATCAGCAGCTCCTACTAGCCACCCACTTGCATGGCATATGGCAAAGTGTTAGGCAGAGAGTGAAGGGAAATTAGACTTCTGATAAAAACACAACCTGTCTTTCCATTTCCAAGCCGCAGATGGAATCCTGCAGTTAACATGTAACGATGCAGATGGTGGATTACACATATAACTTTATGTACAGTATATATATATGTTCACATGTATATTCTCATATTTATACGCATATATGTCATATCCTGCTATATGTTCAAGTACAAGGTGACATTCTGTCACGGCTTAGACAGGCATCGATGACACCGAAGCCAGGTTTTTGTTGGCAACGTTTTTCTAGCATCTCTCGCCCACTGCCATTCCTCACACCCCGGCTCAGATAGCAGAACAGGCTGCCAGTCCCTTTCTCATTCCAAAATCTTTATCTCGACAGCCTTCTGTTGATAATTACACCCGCTCCCGGTAGGCTCGGGTATACGGGAGGCTGTGGTGGGCACATCGGCCCCAATTTAACACTTTCACCATCAGCACTGAGAGTCAAGGTCAGACTCTTTCCAATTCTGTATTTAGATACTATGGCATTGCTGCTTAGGAGGCAGGCAGGTTCTCCTCAATTCAATGCAATATAATATTCAATGCAAGCTTTATATGCACCACATACACAACCTCAAACATGCAATTTTGATCCTACACGCCGAAAATTGCTGATTCAATTACGAATCAAACCTAGCACCCTAAATTCGTCCTGGAATTAAGTTTTCTGGAGGCTATCTGCATTGTGCTTTCTTGGTCTTGATGTCTAGTTTGACAACACTGCCAAACAGGGATAGAAGCAAATCCCAAAAACAGATGCAGAGAAAATGTTCATTAAAAAATAAGCCAGATAATAATCATAGAATCTATTTAATATACAGTATAAGTCAGAAATGATGAAAGCTCAGGTTATGACCTGCTCACATTATATGTTGGCATCTCTTGTGTAGGAAAATGATTTCATTTAGACTACCTTCTGACTTTACTGTGGCTCGCTGCCTGCAAAGACTGTTTGGAAAAAAAATGCCAGCTTAACCAACTCAGGGGTGTTTAGATCTTTCAGGGATTTTTCAAAAAATGTTTTGAACGTTCAACATTTACAGCATTTAAGAGATCTTATTTATCCAGCTGAGCAGTTGAGAAATTGGGATCAGCATTGGGAGACTTACGATGCCGAGAATTGAACCTTTCCATCAAAGGTGTAAAACCCTAACCTCTCTAACCACTGATGCTTTTCTCACAATTTAATCAACTTTTTTATAACATAAGAAGTTACCTAACGGACAGTTTTATCAGATAATCGTGTCAATATTATAACTATAAGTACTAATAAAGTAGACAGTCAGAGTACATTATAATGGTCTCAATAGATGAAAAGTTTGATGATGAATCTAGCAAGGTTTAGCAACACATTCGATTCTGAGGTGTCCATCATTATTAACTGTATTTATTTACCTGTACATCCTCTTTATAATCATAGACATAACATGATCTCTGCTTATGTTAAGTTATACAACGTCAATAACATTATGGTTAATTACTACTGTGATAGACCAGGCGGAGTTGAATCTATAATGCAGATCTTTATTAAATAAATAGGGCAGAGGAGAGATAATAAATTAAAAGCAGGCAAAAGTCGGTAGACAGTAAATAGTGAGAAAAAAAGGAAGAGACAAATCAAAAGAAAACAAGCATAAAACCAAGCCAGGAGTAGCAAAGTAGAAAACATGAAAATGTTGAGAGACAGTAGCGTTGATAAAAAGACAAGAGGCGGAGCTGGAGGAAAGACAGGAGAAGGAGCTGGAGGAAAGACAGGAGGAGGTGGCAGAGATGAAGATGTTGAGATTTTCATTGGGAGTGACAAAGATGGACAGGATAAAAAATGAGTTTATTAGAGGGACGGTGCATGTAGGATGTTTTGGAGACAAGGTGAGGGAGGACAGGTTTAGACATGTGCAGAGGAGGGACAGGCAGTATATTGGTAGAAGAATGCTGAGGATGGAGATGCCGGGCAAGAGGAAAAGAAGAAGACCAAGGAGGAGGTTTATGGATGTGGTGAGGGAAGACATGCAGGTAGTTAGGGTGAAAGAGGCAGATGTAGAGGACAGGATAGTGTGGAAAAGAGTGATCCGCTGTGGCGACCCCTAATGGGAGCGATCGAAAGGAGAAGAAGATTTTACAATGTGGTTGTGCTGAACGCTGAAGATAAAGGGTGGAGACAGGAAGTGATACCGGAAATGGAGTCACTCTTTGTATCATTTATTTCCCAATACTATCCTCTGAGAGCATTTTAGTGTAAAAGAAATAATGGAGAAAATCCCGTCTGCATCATTACACCAGCGACTGAGTGAATAATTTGGCTGTTGCTGATGTGTAACTGAAATAAGCTGAAACATCCGTCTCCTTTGTAGGGGGAGTGTCACTGTGTATAATCACCTGGCAAGACAAATCGGTTGCATAAATCCACGTTGGTGAGAATGTTAATGTTGAAATCAGTTTACAATAAAAAAAGTGCTAAAACTGCTATACTTTTCCGACTCGGAAAGACACTCTAGGCTTTAGATGTTGTACCTACAGTATATACACAATACAGTGCTGGTAAACTTACACTAAAACTACCTACAGCTTTCAGCAGGTATGAAAACCGCTCTAAAGTTGCTAAAAGTGGATAAAGGCTGTCTCATACGCATCTGTCTACTCGCGCAAAACCCATACAGATTTAAGAATGTTGAGATGTAGGCAAAAATGTTTGTTTACCCCTTTTATTCTGCCGCATAAATTTGGCTTTGTCCAAAATAGCAAACATACTATATCGTATACAAAGCAAGTACTAACTCAAAATCTTTAGACTAGAAAAAATGCAGTAGGTTAAAATATCCCGGATGACACTGTGAACCAAGAATGTTGATGAGCTGTCATAATACTAAATAGCAGCACTTTTAGATGATGTAAGTAACTCAGGAGAAAACAGTGTTCCTAGTAGTTGCACTGCACTTAATTATCACCATCTAAGATAAACATAGGGAGGTGCGGTGGCATAGTGGTTAGCACGGCCGTTTCACAACAAGAAGGTTCGATTCACAGGCGAAGGGTCTTTCTGTGCAGAGTTTGCATATTCTCTCCGCGCTTGTGTGTTTTTTCCAGGTACTCCGGTTTCTTCCCACAGACATATACATTAGGTTGATTGGTAATGCTCATAGGTGCAAGTGTGTGTGGTGTGTGTTGTTGTTTGTCTATGAGTGGCCCTGGAATGGACCAATGACCTGTCCACAGTGTACCACTGCTTTTACCTTATGTCACAGGTGTAAAACTCAGTTCCTGGAGGGACGGGGTCTTGCAGAGATTAGCAGACTTGGCGGAACACACCTACCTGAAAGTTTCAAGCACACCTAGGAAGATCTTGATTATTTGGACCATGTGTTTGGACTAGGGTTGGAGCTAAACTCTGCAAGACACTGGCCTTCCAGGAACTGAGTTTGACACCCCTGCCTTATGTTCTCTGGCTCCAGCAGACCCACGTAACCCAAAATTAGGGAATAAGTTAGAAGGTTAGAAGATGAATGAATGAATAAATGAATGAATGAATGAATGAATGAAAGAGTTAAACATTATCTCACTTTAAACTTGTGTCATACTGTATGTGATAATTTGAACATGGCAGATGAAGACCATACAAATTTTATTCATACTACTCCTAACCATACCCTACCATAGCCGGGAAGGTGTTGGTAAGATGTTTTTCTGTCTGTCTCTCTGTCTGTCTGTCCGTCTCTGTCTGTCTCTTTTATGGTTTACTGCCACTGTACTTTATTTGCTTCAAAATTTGATGCAGTGTAATTTCCGAGTTGCTTTTCTGCTCAACACAGTTGTCGTAAAATGAGCATTTAAGTTACCGTCAACCTTGTGTTTGATCTGGTCTTTCTCTCTCCAGCAAACCACATTGATACTTCATAGCCGTACATTCTAAAGGCAGCAAAACGGGGGTAAAAATACAAACTTGGACTGTACCGTGAACAGAAAACATCCCTGAAACATCGAAGGTCTCCTAATGAGAGTATATGCTAATGTAATTTCACCGCGCATCACCCTTCTTCCTTCGACAAATGACGGATTAATACCCAAAGCCGTCTTTACCCCATCATCAATTAGCACATGCTAGATGTTAGTACAAGATGAATGTGCTTCCTATCAAGGTAATTGCTTTTAGATTCCAGAGAGAACATCTCAAACTCTTTAAAGACCTAACGAAGAAAAGCCAGAGGTCATTTAGCGACTACTCAAGGAGTTTCATTGTAGTTTGTAGTTTTTCCATCTGTACATTTTAGTGAAGGGGAAAAAAATCAATTTGTTGGTGCATCAAATTTTTTTTATAAAGATTGTCAAAAGGTTAGAATCAATAATGAACTTAAATTAGATCGCGACAGTACGAATTTGCAGGTGTGTGAGCAAGAAACCGAAAAATAAAGTAGCTACTTTGGCTTAGCAAATTTCGCTTAATTTGAGCAAAGTTTGTGACACCAAACTTAAATATTTTTATATATATAATACCCAAACATGGGCGGCACGCTGGCGTAGTGGATAGCACCGTCACCTCACAACAAGAAGGTCCCGGTTTCGATATCCAGGCCAGGGAACTTTCTGTGAGGAGTTTGCATGTTCTCCTTGCGTTGCGTGGGTTCCCTCCGGGTACTCCAGTTTCCTCCCATAGTCCAAAAACTTTAGCAGATTAAGTAGATTGGTGATTGTAAATTGTCTATGGGAGTGAATGTGTGTGTGAATGGTTGTTTGTCTTTGTGTTGCCCTGAGATGGACTGGCGACCCATCCAGGGTGTACCCCCACCTCTTGCCCTTTGTGTGCTGGGATAGGCGCAGCAGACCTATGAATTCGGGAATAAGCGGGTAAGAAGATGGATGAATGAATGAATGAATGAATGAATGAATATATGCACTCATCATGCATTTATTCATCCCATACCCACTTATTTGATAATTTGGGGTCAAAGGGGTCTGCTGGAGTCGATCCTAGCGCACATACGGCAAAAGACAACGGTACACCCTGGAGAGATCATAGGACCACACACACCAGTCAACCTAATGTACATGGGTACAGGAGTACAAAGGAGAAAACCCACGCGTGGAGAAATTTTCTTGCCCAGGAACCGAACCTGTAACCTTTCTGCTGTGATGTGACCGTGGTAACTGCTCCACTACTGCGCTGCTACTCATATTGTATTTGTAGTTCATAAATAAACATCCACGCTTAAACTAAAATGACTTTAGTCGTTATAGTAGCTGAATTAGGTTTAAGGTATTATTAAGACATAGGGGCATTTAATATACATTTCTATGATGAAAATCCAAAGAGAGAATAAAATGACTAAAAGGTTTATACTGAGCATCTCCAGGGTTAAGGGCCTTGCTCATGGGCCTAACAGTGGTAATCAGATAAGATGGGAAGAAAACACAATGACAGCCCAACGTGCATCTGTTACAGACTGACACACCCCATTAAAGGGGCTCTTTGTATAGAGATTTCTACACTGGAGCTTTAACGCTTTCCACACTTTCACTTTCTTGCTCTTCTTTTTTTATTTGTACATAATGCAGGATGCCACCTAGTGACAGATCTTTACAGGTGATTAATTCCCTAATTGCTACAGCTAAATACATGGCTTTCATAGGCAATGCTATATCATTTTAATTATCACTCTTGAGCCTAATTAGTTATATCCGTATAACCAGAGGCAAACACACAGCCAATTAGAGAGAACTCAAAGCTTGAACACCCACTTGGTACAAGACTTTTTATTGAAAGCATGTACATAATAATAATAAGCAACTAGCGGGCTGGTGATTAGGAGGAGGCAGCGTTAACATCATACAGGATAAAGCTAGACTAGATCCTGTTTGATTACAGGCTTGATGATAAAAACAACTATAAAATCAATCACAATGTGCATTCTGCTCCTCTAATGAACATTAGTGAACAAGTGAAGGTTAAATAGTGATTCATCTGCTTGACCAGATACACACACACACACACACACACACACACACACACACACACACACACACACACACACATCCTAAGCAAACAACTGAAACTGGAACATCGTATCACAAAACGTCCCAATTGTAAGGATGAAAAATAGCACAGACGCACAAAAGCTTGAGTCTTCGATAACCTGATCATTCTGTGACCTACATGTCTGCGGATTTACAGCTCCATGCTGTTGCAGTCTCTGAGCTACACCTTCTCTCACACAGTCTCCTCCAAACGGCCAACAGTAAGAAACTCACTCTCACTATCTATAATAATCTTTAATATCTAATATTCCCCAGTGGCTTGGGATATCAGGAGGACCATCAATCTTCTGGAGTTCTTAACAATAGGGGTCTTAAGCAACATATGAAGTATGAAATATGATCAATTACACTTGCAAAAAAAAACAACAACAGAAAAAACAGTGGAACAGTCAGTCGGTGAAGAAAAAAAAAAACAGATTTTTATAAGAGCTTTCATTCGAGAAAAAAAGGCCACTTTGGCATTCCCAGCCAGGTCAATGCCTTAGCAGAGGATTGTGTCTTGGTGGCTGTGATGCCATTTGTAAAGCAATTTTCTTCATGATGAGAGCATCTGCACAGTGACCGCGATGCTCACGAGTGCCTACCTGAATCGCAAGCAGCTATTTAAGTGTAGTGTTAAAAGACAGACGTCGCTTTCCAACCCAGCATCTGTTCATCTGCTGTTTCGTGTCGTGGTTCTTCAAATTTATCACAGATTAGTTAAAAGAACCGCAAGTCCTTCACTGATTCTCTGTGGGTAACGCTTTCACGAATTTCAGCAGTGGGAACGGGAGGGGGTTTATTTCATCTCGGCGAGGCACAGAGGCGCAGTACAACAGAGGATTCCACTCTAAGATCTGCCAATGTTCTTCCAACTTTATTCAAATCAACAACTCTTTTTTACATGCTGTTGCTATGAACTGCTTCTCCAGAGATCTTTCATAACATGAACAACATATTTCTGAGCTGCCATTCATAATTCTGCCTCCTATACAAGCAGGAAAAACAATTCCACCGAGTGCAAGAAAAACAGGCCTGGAAATGTTCTACCCGATTTTCCACAATGACCCCGCGTGAAAACTCAATCTCCCTGAGAACGAGAACAACTCCCGCCGTAGGAAGGTGGATGCAAAAACTTGGCAATGTATGGAATAAAATGTGAAGATATTAGATTGAGCGAATGCTAACCGAATTCATCAGGATGCTGATACACGAAGCGTCACAGCTAAACTGTTACTCTCTGGAAGCCTGGAAGATTAGAACAAAGGAAAAAGTGTGCCAAGGAGGAAAATTCCTTGCAAACAAATGGTTCCCGAGTGTGTACTGATATTACAGTGGATTAAGAATGAAAAATTAATTCCGCTCACACACATTTTTAGTCCAAAACATGACTTAATAAATGAATGGACTTTTGCCTCTATTTAAATATCCACTTTTAGTCTTATCCTGACAGAAAGGAGATGAAAATGTGTCAGTTATGAAGAGAAAGGGAGGAGGGGGGGCAAAGATAATCTGTACCCATGAATAATGCTGATTAAACAGACAGCAATCTGGGAGAGAGAGAGGAGAGATAGAAACTGAATGAAATTCATTCATTACCCGCTTATTCCCGAACTTGGGGTCTGCGCCTATTCTAGCAACACATAGACAAACAACCATTCACACACACATTCAATCCTATGGACAATTTACAATCAATCGATTCTAATCTTCTTGTTTTTGGACTGTGGGAGGAAACTGGAGTACCCGGAGGAACATGCAAACTCCGCACAGAAAGATCCTGGCCCAGGATTCGAACCCAGGACATTCTTGTTCTGAGGCGACTGTGCTATCCACTACGCCACCCTATATATATATATATATATATATATATATATATATATACACACACACACACACTATAGTAATACTAAGTAAATCCTCTCATTAGTTGTTCACGGTATGGATGTTGGGAAACAATACTTCTGGTCCATGCTGAGATGCTGCTGCTCCATGTTGATATAAGAAGTGCATCAAGTGATTTGTTCCTGCTGTTTTAGCCCAAAAGCTGTTTCAGATCTGGTGACTGACAAGATCACTGAGCAATGGACTTATTGTCATGTTCGTAAACTGACTTTAAGACGATGCTTGTTTCGTGACTTTATCATGCTGGAACGAGTCAGGAGACTATAAAAAAAAACTGTGGCTATAAACATGCAAATGATCAGCAACAATCCAACGTGTGACAATGACAATCATTAACCACCACCAACCTGTAATATAGACCAGTGGTCTCCAACCTTTTTATTACAATGGACCAGTCAACGCTTGACAATTTTATCTCAGCCGCAGGTGGACGTGCATTGTTTATATGAAAATATAATAATAAATGTGTTTCTGTGACACTATGCAACTTTATTAGCAGCTTGTTCGTACCATTGAGCCAACATATAACATAACATGAGTATAACGTGTAACATAAACATAATTAAAGTAACAAGGCTTCAATTTGGTCTATGGGAATCACCTTTCATTCATTCATTCATTCATTCATTCATTCATTCATTCATTCATTCATTCATCTTTTTACCTGCTTATTCCCTAATTTGGGGAAATAGGGGTTTGCTGGAGCCTATCCCAGCGCACATAGGGCGCGAGGCATGGGTCGCATCCCGGACAGGTCGCCAGTCCATCGCAGGGCAACAAATGGACAAAAAAACACTCACACACACATTCACTCCTATTTAGAAATCACGATTTAACCTAAAGTACATGTTTTTGGACTGTGGGAGGAAACCCATGCAAGTGCTGGGAGAAGTCAGACTCCTGAAATTGTTTGTTAAAAGCTTTTCTTTTCTGTCTCTTCACTATTCACTATTTTATTTCAAAATAAAAGATCCTTCTGACTCAGGCCATAAATAAAACAAAAATAATGAAGGATTTCTTGTGCAGCCTGGTACCAATTAATCCACGGAGCAGTCCCGGTTCGAGGCCTGGGGGTTTGGGACCACTGATATAGACACAAAGCATGTTGGGTTCATGATTCACGATGGTGAAGCCTTTTCTAAATACAGCTTCAGAAGTGGAAATGAGTTTGCTTTTCTGCTGGGGTTCGATGGTGTGCCTAATCGTTTATTCCGATATGCTTTTCTGTGAAGCTCCACTGTACAGATATGTTTGTTTATCTGGAGTCTCTCGGTCAGCTTTGAGCAGGTCTGGCCATTGATCTCTTTTATCAACGGCACGTGTTCTTACTTTATTGCACCATTCGGGAATAATCTTTGGAAGTGTGTGTAAAAAATCTTAAGAAAACAGAAGCAGATGAGATTGTGAGTTTGATATCTGATTATATCAAGCATTGCACTGCAGTCACATCATTACAGCAGGAATGTGTCTCAATGTCCACGTAGGTGTTCCTGATGAAATGCATTGTGATCAAGTTTATATAAATATATGATAACAAAAGAATATAAAGGTTTATAAAAATAAAAGCTCCTTGTATTCCATTAAATACTATAGATTGTTACTACTTTTAGATTTTAGATAATTAATTTTATTATATTATTAAGTGTGAAATCAGCAACCTTTCCAGTGAACTTGTGAACTTCCTGAGAGTTTTGCTGCTTCTGAGGTTAAATATTTGGGACATATGTATAGTTTACAGATCTACATCTACTGTTAATTAGGTTAATTTTATTTATTTATTTATTGTTTTTAACACGAACCAAAAACCTTTAATTCAACTGCAATCATTACCTTAACAATAAAAAAAAACACTAGCAAGGCACCAATGGACATGAAGGTTTGATCCTTAATCCTTTGTAACATTTATGAGTGGAAAAGCTTGAATCCAGTCCCAGCTGAGGCGTGAACACTACTATCTGCTTTTGCTTCCCCTCTCACTGGTCTGTTGGGGTTGTTCTGGGGTTCTGGGGTTGTTTCCAGAAACTACGCTTAGCTGCACATATCCGGATTAGCAAAAAAGGATTTCCGTTTACACAAATGCTAATGCAACATCATTAACAAAGGCACAATCAAGATAAATGTTAAATACATACAGACAAATATTCATGCATAGGGATTTTTTTCCCAATCATGTGAACAGGACAAAATGGGTGAATGATTCCTAGTTCCGCCCTGCTGATAACTCCAGCCTCATCATCATTCAGGTGATGACATTCAGCAGCTACACAGGCTTTCTTATTATGGATGTCCAAAACATGGAGTGTGTAAAAATACAGCGTAATGCAACAATGTGAAAATGTTAGTCATACCTTTAGTGACAGCGGGATTTCTGAAATCCAGAGCGGTTTTTACTGGCCAATTGGGCATCTGATTGACATGTAAAAAAAGCCAATCGCATTTTGTTTTGTTCAGTGTAAAGTTTGGGTATAAAATATTCTTCCCATGGGTTTAAACCGCACTTGGGATATTCACAGTCTAGTTACTCTTTGGTAGAGCGACAGTCGGACTGTTAAATAACATGACACACTTCCAATCCGGTAGAATGGAACCATCCATCCACTGTCTATACCTGCTTTTTTCCTAATGAGGGTCTGGTGAAGTCTATCTCATCTGTTACTGGGCAAAAGGCAGGGGAAACAAGCTAGACAGATCACCTGTCCATCGCAGGGTCACCTACTGACAAACAGCCACACTCACATCTATAGGCAATTTAGAATCACCAATCAACCTAACAGACGGGTTTTTGGACTGTGAAATAAAGTAGAAGAACCAAGAGTAAACCAACTCAAGCTTGAGGAGAACATGAAAACTCCTCACAGAAGGACCCTGTCGGGGACAAACCTGTATGAGCCACCATGCTGTTCTAGAAATCAACCAATGAAAAAACTTATTGAGGCATTTATCAATTTCTTGCGACATATGCATAAGATCTGCGTAATTGGTAGCTCTGTGGTCCTGGAATAACATTTATGATGTCTCCTGCCCCAGTCATTTATAATTCAAATGACAAACATATAATGATTCTTAAATCTAGAAAAGCCAAATATGACAGATGTGTCGCTGAGTAGAAACATTAATTACTGCTATATGAAGATCTCGATCGGTGGTTCTTGAAGCAGCTTCCAAAGCATTTGAACACAGACAGCCGGCCTGTTTATTCGTGATAAAGCAAAGCCCGGTGTCGCACTTTCCACCTCCGCACAGACAAGAATCTCACCTGCAAAGCAGAGATTTGGCTTCATCCATCCTGAGACAAACAGCTCTGCTAACAGAACACTGACAGGCACCTCACAGCAATGTGAAACACTGCCAGAGCCACTATTTAAAGGCAGCTCGCTGTCCAAGTACCCTGTCTAACATCACAAGTTGTGTGTACATATTTCTAAGAGCCAGCCAAAAACAAAAGGTGAGTGTGAGCATAAGAGGAAACGTGTGTGTGACAGTGTTGTCTGTGTGTTGGGCTCTAACCTACAGTAACGAGCTGAAAGTCTATCTACTTGATAATCGAGTGATGTATAAGCTCACTGATGCCTCAATAGTAAAGGCACATCAGAATTGGCTGTTGGCCGCTGCAACCAAGGCATGGCAGTAGATAATGCAAGACAGGCAATTGGCTTTGGCGGCTGGGAGGAGAAATGAGTGAGTTTGGAATTTTATTTTTTTTGTCAAAATGAGGTTTCACACAGTGCATACAGTGAACGTTCACGAATTCACTGAGAAATGAGGGCGACACGAAGTCCTACGATCATGCAAAAGAACTCGGGAGCACCTTTGTTGAATTCCCAGCAAGGCTATAACATTTAAAACACTGCATGCTGCATTTAACAATAGTTCACTCCAGTCAAGCATGTGGCTCTGTTTCATTAAAAAGGAAGACATGCGGCAAATATCTACACATCTACACTCTAACAATTCTGCTCAGTGAGCTTAAAAGTGTTAAAAAAAAAAAAATAAAAAAGAGGGAGTTTGTTAGAAAAAATCTTTTACGTTCCTGACATTTGGCAGACGCCCTTTTCCAGAACAACTTACAATTTTTTAATTGGTTAATCCAACTGAGCAAAGAAGGAAGGGAGGGTTAAAGGATTCCCTTATGGCAAGGCAATGGCAGCTTGATTATGCAGGGAATTGAACCTATCATTTTTTAATCAACAGCCCACCACCTTAGTCACACAGCTACCAGAATACACTGCCAGGACATAGTTATAAAGACGTAAACTGTGGTTTATGCTGATCTTATGACGTTTCTTTACTTCTGTTAGTCAGCTGAAATAAGCTCATGTGCAGCCATCATTGATTAATACATAGATTGGGCCAACACAGCTGATCTGCTCGGCAACGTTGCCCTTTACTTCCCCAATCGTTCTCATTTTTCGCAAACAGATCACTTTTCTATTTATGTCTCCGCCCTTAGTCAACTCTGATGACACAACCACCATGTTTTAAATTTTCATTTAAATGAGGGGTTTTATGTACATTAAAAATGTGTCAGCCTTTCAGAGCGACATTGTTTCTCAGCCTCTTCTCCTTTTTTCTGTGATGATACAGCCGGGATTGCATGCTTGCAGCCCCTCACTGCTGTTTTTCCAGCCCTTTAGCTGAATCTCAACATGAATTGCATGTCAGGCTTTGTAACTCTTTCAGTTCTCACCACACTAGTGTAACAGTTCGAAGATATCAGATATCAGCGAGGATTCCATAAAACGCCACTGGATGACAGTTCGATGCAAAGGTGTTTTTGATGCTATGCTTTCCGAAAACTTTAACACAAAGTTATTCACAGAAAAACTTGGATAGACTTTAAATGAAGGTAATCCGATTAAACATGTCTGCCACACATGCAGGATACACTGTGTATTATAATTTTATGAATAAAAAAAATGATTAGGTTTTGCTTAAATTAACTTCCTTCTGTATAAGGAATTATCATGAAAAAGCAAAGCTGATGCAGCCACCTTGCCTGGTGTACTACTCAAGCAACAGCTATCAAATTCCCCTTAAGGACCTGCTATCGCCACATGACTGACTGAAGAATAAAATAGCCCATTTATGACGGTTAATACAAGCTGAAAAGCTGTAAGAAGTGTTTCGGAATGAGATTAGCGACACAGGCATTCGGCTTCAATCCGCCGTTTAATTTACAGGGACTTGCCACACAGAAGGAGGAAAAGTCTGATTTAACTGCCATGTTCGCCCAACTACCACACTGAGTGCTGAAAAAAATCCAGCTGTATTTCCATTCCAACCTCAGCAGAACAATGCCTTCCTTGTCTACTCTCATGCTCCCAGTTTCTTTCCCACGTGTAGCAGCTCGTCCCGGGAGAATAACGGGAAGACTGATGGCTGGAAGAAAGGATACCGAAATGGTGGTCTGCATTTCGATTAAGCCGGTGTGTGGAAAACATCAGAAACCTTTTTTTTTTTTTTAAATCATACATTTTAAAATCCTATTACTGTTCAAAATGTCTGAATCCAGCAGTCACGATATTAGAAATAAGCTCCTACAAGGTCATGCCAACATCACAGCATTCTACTGATATCTCTACCTTCTGAAGAAAGCACCTTAATCAGCTCAGATACCCACATATCAAGATATCCCCATGGAGTGTAAAGAGAAACTATTTTCACCCTTTTTGACCATGAGAAAATTGCTAGAGGAACAAAAGAAGTGAGATGTTGTCTTGTGACTGTGGAGATTTAGGTTCATTTCGTTACAACCGTATTAGTAAGAGACACTAATGTTGGGTGAGGAGATCTGGGGTTGAATCAGTTCAGTGGGGTTGAGATCAGGGCACAACCATTGTCATGCTAGAACAGTGTCCGTCAATGGTTAAGGTGTTAGATCATGGGTCTAATACCCAGCACCATAAATATGCCACTGTTGGACCCGTTTCCTAGAACTCCTAGAATGTCAATGTCTTTATTCCAGAGAGGAAAAAAACTAGACAACCATTCTGCATTCTTCCCATCACTCAAAACAAGGAGGCAGTAATTGAAACAAGAATGTTCAGAGAAGATTGACAAATCAATTAGCTGTACATCTATACAGTACATGATTTGAATCTTATGGTTTGTGCTCCAATCATCACAGTAGTAGAGAGCAGAATAAAAACCAGACCATCAGGCTGCTTCCCTGGTTTCATCTCAAACACCTCACGATAGCAGATGGGCTACAGTGCAGGAGGTCCACACATTCTGGTACAGTATAAGTATGACAACATGAATTGGCACATTTGCAGTTATTACTGACTGACTCTCACTTTCCGGTGTGTCTTAATGATGCAATCTATCAAGTGCAAAAAATAGATGAATAATTTGTCTTTGCTAAGGACATCTAAAATATTTGATTTGCATCAAGATGAGGTCCGTCATCCAGAGGTTTGAAGTGGTTGATAAAGTTAGTATGAAGTCAGAGGAAACAGAGAAACTCACTTTTGGAGTACAGGTTTGAAAATAGAACTTCAAGTGAGTATGGACTATTCCTCTCCAGCCATTACTGACAGGGACTCACATAATGGCCGATAAACACCACTTGCATTCGACAGAAAAGGTAACAATTACCCACATAGTTGTAGATAATGCATGTGTCTCGACCACCTGTAGGTCATGCCTTTTTCTTTGACACACAGCAGTTTGTCTAAACTCAAAGGGTCTAAGCTGTGCTTTTCTTTTAACCGGAAAACTCTGGGAGGGGGCCGCGCGGTGGCGTAGTGGATAGCCTCACAACAAGAAGGTCCTGAGTTCGAATCCCGAGCCAGGGATATTTCTGTGCAGAGTTTGCATGTTCTCCCCACGCTTGTGTGGGTTTTCTCCCCCACTCCAAAAAACATGCAGATTAGGTCGATTGATGATTCTAAATTGTCAATAGGAGTGAATGTGTGTGTGAGTGGTTGTTTGTAAGGAGTGAATGTGTGTGTGAATGGTTGTTATTTAGGAGTGAATGTGTGTGTGAATGGTTGGTTGTTAACATTATTATTATTATTATTAGTAGTAGTAGTAGTAGTAGTATGTTGTATTTACATTTCTCTGAGGAAAGTAAACTCCCCCTTCTGCAGCAGCACTGATGTTTTCTGGGTAGTATGTGAGTATGGGGACATGGCTACCAGGAACAATAGTGGATCAACTGTGTTATGGATATCCAATAAATTATAGATTTATTATAGACGTGAGAAGTAGATGTTTCAATGTAATTGTTTTGTAGTGCATAGGAAAGGATGTGATTTTAGAAGCTAAAACATGTTTACAAAGCCAGAGGTAAAACTTTCACAGATAATAAAACTCTCCACAGTCATTGATTTAATGTTGCACATTAAAAGAAAACCTCCCGCAACTGATGGGCCACTAAAGGTCTTTTCATGACTGTCATTAAACAAAAAATGCAAAGAAACAGGAAAGAAATGGAAGATGTGGGGAATGAAGCATAATGGTATAAAGAGAAAAATAAAATAATCAAATGACAACAACGAATAGAAGAGAAGAGAAGAGAAGAGAAGAGAAGTGGGAGGACTAAATAAACTAAAATAAAGTGAAAGGAAATGAAATGAGAGATAATAGTTGTGGATAAATAGATAAATAGTAGTGGAGGAGCAGAGTAAGTGAAAAGAGGGGAGCTGCTCCTCCAGTCTTTGTAAAGAAGTTGGTTCATTGCCTTCAGCCTTGTATAGACCAAATTATAATAGGTGTTTGTGTGGGTGTGAGTGTATTAACCTAATGCCAGCCATTTGTTGGAGCTGTGAACAGGTTTTACACCAACAATAACACAGTGACACCACCATGACAAGGAAAAGAGTGAGAGAGAGTGATAGAGAGAGAGAAACCCATTCTCGCATTGGAGCGACTCTAATTTGCCCCAGGCGGCTGGGCACACACCCTTTGCAGTAGAGCCAGGGTTTTGGAGTGCATTCACGAAACCTGTAAAATACGCCAAGAAGGGAAACAAGACTCTGTAGCACAGGCAGGACATGAAAAGGTAGTTCTCCACTGCTAAAGACAGGAAATTAGTGTGTATGTGTTTGTGTAAGGGATGGGTGTTACCTGTCTACCAATATCAAGACCTTCAAGGAAAATTGAGAAAATCAGAAAAGTAATTGGACAGATTCTTTCCATGAGTTTGATATGAAGATATCAAGATTTTTTTTTTTTACTGAACTAGTCAGATTAAAAACATACATCATTTCACATTATATTTAACACTCATTCTTTTATCAGATCCTTTTCTCCCTAATGATAAAACATCTAACAAATACACAAATTAATAAAGAAAGCAACACAAATTATAACCAAATTAATTCTTCTAGATCCAAGACTTAATTAAGATGAACAAGCAAATAGCATTGAGTTATGGAGTTAAAGGAAGTACCACATTTATTTATTTATTTATTTATTTATTTATTTATTTGTCGGTTCATTGCTGTATTTTTTGCCAGAATATCGGGATGGGTGGGGTAGAACAGTGCACTGAAATAAAAACAATAAAAAAATATATATTTTATGAGTTTATGGCTTTATATAGTTGATCTATAGAGTTCATGTTTAATAATATCAAGTGTTATTACAGTGGATGTGGAATATCTATGATTCAGCACTTTCTATGATTATGAAAGAGAAGGAGTGGGGTCGTAGATTTAGGGCAGCATGATTGCCCGGTGGCCAGCACTGTTTCCTCACAGCTAGAATGTCGCAGGTTTGTGTGGTTGCAGCAAGCGTACACCCTGGACAGGTCGCCAGTCCATTACAAGGCCACATGTAATACTACTCACACTCCTATGAGCAATTTAGAATCACCAATGTTTTTGGATTGTGGGAGGAAACCAGAGTACCCGGAGAAAACCTACGCAAGTGTGGAAAGAACATGCCCATAAAGATCCCTTTGTCTGGGAATCGAACAAGGAACCACTTTGCTGTGAGGTGACCATGCTAGCCACTATGCCACTGCACCGCCAAAACTGTTACTTATTATAATTTATTTACTTTCCTTTTTTAATTTTCATTGTTCGAACAGTCAGACAGTTTTACACACAGTAATAATAAACTTGAGGGTCTTAATGTTTAATGTTGCACAAAGCAACAGCTGCTGAATTACCTGTAAAGCTCTAAAATCTGCCATGATATACTGGAATCAAATCTTAATCTCGCTGCATAAGGAAATGATGCTTAACACATGACTCGTGTTTTTTCCTCTTATCTTCCATTTCTTTCCACCTTTCACTGATTTAGCACCTTCCTCTTAACACCTTTCTTCAAAAAACCACAGTTCTCCTGGTTACACATGTCCCAATCCCCACACACACACGCACGCACACACACGCACACACACACACACTTGTTCTGTCAAAATGTACTGCCTGCAAATACACCTTGTTGCGCTTGCTCACATGCTTATTGAAATCAACAGCACCTACATTTCAATCACACACACACACACACACACACACACACACACACACACACACACACACACACACACACACACACACACACA